>OZ038460.1:22754836-22777624 GCA_964036195.1 Sphaerolaimus hirsutus
AATACAGGTTAATACAGGGGGCGTTTTCATGCACACTGCTGTTGAACACAGGGAATATGTCCACAACAGATTAGTAATGAAAGACAAATGAAATTTAATTGACATAATAATTTACTGCACATTTCAAAACAACATTAAAATCACTGCAATACAACATGATCTCAGATGATCACCAAAAACATCCATCACAGTTCCCACGTTTCTTGCACATCACCCTGATCTGCATATTAATTTTACCTTAATAGCAATGATGTTGATGAAAGTGTTGAATACTATCAGCACATTGCCAACACTGGTGGCTTACACTAGCCAAAGTTTCATGATCACAACTTAAATCAGCGTTGAGCTAGAGCACCATTTGTACATCAGTACAAAATGACCGAAATTGTAACCCCCACAGTTCCGCAGTGGGTGGAGCTGGAGGGGTGAAATTTTGGGTGAAAACTCAAAACACCTGATATATTAACGTGTTAGAATTTTATAACCGTAGCTTACCCCTAGCGTACATGGCGAGCACTGCCCGGGGACTTTTCAGCCCGACCATGTACAATTTACAGTATTATGCGCGTGACGAATTTAGGGGTTAGTGTAATATTTCGTTGACATTTTCAATTTAACCAAGCGCCATTTCATGCGTATTTACGAGTGTACAGCATGCGTACGAAAGTGTTGCAAATTGGTCACATGAACTTTCGTCATGTATCGATTTTTCTGAGTTGTCAAAATTTGCGGCGGCCTCGTTGTGTTATCATTCTGGTGTGTTTTAACATTACACTGTTCAATGACATGTAAAACAGCTGCGAATCGAAAAATGACAAATCGAAACATGACGATGTTCAATAAACCACTGGGAGTAAAAAATGCATGCGGTTTGCATGTACTCCATAGTATTTATCATTTGTTGATCATTTGGACGTGACGTAAATGTATGCATTCAAGCATATTTAATTTATGAACTGCTGTGGGTTACAGCGTATTTTTCAAATTATCTATTTTTAAATAGGTGCGTTTTTGGTCGGCTGGTCATAAATTTGACCAAACTCTATTTTAATAATTTTTTAACGATTATAAAAGTGAGATTATTTTAAGTCAGCTGCTAGCATATACCGTATTACCTCGAATCATCCCCCCTTGAATTAACCCCCCCTCTAATTAACCCCCCCTCAAAATGGGCTGGGGAAAAAATAAACCCCCCCTCGAAATACCCCCCCTCCTGAATGATGGACATCATGTATGCAATGTACATGATGTATTTATTACTACTAATTTGCATTGCAGTTACACTTATACGCTCATTTGTGTACAGATGTACACCTATAGCACAGATATTACCTATTTTCTCACGTTTTTCCCCGTTTTTGTGTATGAAAAAGCATATTCTTTACTATGAATTTCACGAAAATTTCTGACGAAATAATAAACCCCCCCTCGAATAACCCCCCCCCCCCCTCGAATTAACCCTCCCTCAAATTTTGCTGGCGAAATAATAAACCCCCATGGGGGTATTTCGAGGTAATACGGTAGATGTTTTTGTACAATTTATTATCGCAGCCTCGAGAAAGGTACATATACTTAGTGCAAAATAATAAATAACGGAAATCAGCAATTTTCAATTTCGCACCAACTATTGATAACTAACGCAATCATTAAAAAGTGTGCTCTAATGTTTTTGTGGCATTCCAGGGCTATTTTTAAATCCCACCTAATTTGCAGTCGGGGGAAATAGCATTTCCTTTGTAAATGTCAGCTAAAATAGTTCAGACTGAGCGAGATGTTCACGTGAAAAACAGGCTTCCCACTTCATAAATGAGTGCTTCTGTATAAAAAACTGTTACCGTTAACCTATGATTAGTCCCCCCTTAAATAGTTCCCACTGCCAACCGAGTGGGGAAAATAATTCCCCTTGAATAGTTCCCCCATTTGATTGGTAGGGAACAGAATGAAATGTTTCAGGAGATAGATGTTATATTTATTTATTATCGATTTAATGTGTACCTAGGGATGGAAAAAAATCGATTTTTTAACGACTCAGATTTTTTTAAACCGATTTTTTAAAAATAAAAATAGATTTTTTTTTAAATCGCTGGAGTCAAAATAAGCCCTATTTTTCGTCAAAATCACCTGAGGGGGCTACTGATGAACTTAAAAGCCATATAATCTCATATACTGTGTACTGTTATGTCCTATGTGTTAGTATAATTACTGTAGAGCTTTGGAAAAGCTTGAAAAATTTTTTTTCAATTTTAGAGGTAGATGATTTGTTATATTTGCAGTGTGAATCAGATTTCATTGACCATTTGCATTTACTTTGGTAGAAAATGCATGTTCTTACTGAGAACACTACCTAAATCATTTTGGAAGTGAACATGAATGCTTTTGCATGGATTTTTGAGATGAAATCACATCACAGAACTGTATATACTTCCCCTAATGATAAAAAGCATACAGAAAGAGATGCTACTTGACCAAATTTGCTGTGAGAACAAGAAAATAAGTTATTTTGTAGGTGAAACTGCGCGCTTGCGCGTAATTTTTTTTTGCATTTTACCTGGTGCTTAAGTACCAAAATTTTTGCCAGCGATTTTTTTTTTAAATCTGTACAGGGGTTGCGATTTAAAAAAAAAAAATCGGAATTAGAAAAAAATCGCTTGCCAACCCTATGTGTACCCAAACACAATTACATCTCATTTGTGTTTTGACAGGCAGTAGCGAATTTTTTGTTTATTTAAAATTGTTCTTATTTACAATGAATTGATAGAAATGTGATGAATAAATGATGTTCCGGGGGAAATATTCAATGGTCTATGGTAGTTTTTTACCGGAGTGCTTCTGAAAATACAGCTGTCTAAACATATGGATCTGCTTACATTGAACACACCTTGTCCTTACCCTGTATATGTAAATACTGTATTGAACCTGTATATATATTTAGTGCTATCCCAGATTTTGAGATGTGGTCCAATTTTTTACAGGGTGTTTCATATTTTGTTTTTCATCTCTGCTATCTGACAATATTTTATGAATAACTTTGCTTGTGTTTCATACTTCTTCATGTACATGAAGAATTAGTAATTGCATTAAAATTGGCGCCAGCGCCATGGCGCTTTTCCATCACTCCACTACTCTTGAGCAACACACGATTCATCTGAAATTTTACATGCATATACACCTAGGTGGTATGTATACTTTACCACATTCACTCATAAATATGGAACTTTCACTCACTTATGGAACTTTTTCAAGTGTTGTCAGAGTCGTCACAAAAATGCAGTGTGAACACTGTCTAAGCTTCATTTGCAACATGATTCAACACTTGTGTATTTGCATGTCATTCATCAGCTCATCAGCAAGCATTGAATTGGGATGGGAACCAGTTGACATTTGGTGTCCTTGTCAACTACTGTGTGTACCTAGGGCAACAGGGGTATTCTAGATTTTGACCCTCTAGATACCTAGTTGGATAGATACCTGAGCAGCCCCTAAGATAGACAGATAACTGGAAAAAAAATTTGATAGGGGTTGGGGGTTTGATATATCGGCTTTTTAAGGTACATAAGTAAGAAAATGGAGAAAAATTGCTATAAGTAGGTGAAAAATGGGTATATAAGTGCATATAGTACTAAAAATAGGCTGTTAGATGCACACACTAATGATTTTGGAGGTGAAAATCTATAAAAAGGTATGAAAAATACCGATTTTGAGCGAAAATTGGGGTATAGTTTCTCAAAAATCGCTCCAGATAGTTAGATAGCTAGCTGATTTGGGGGGGGGGGGTTAGGGGATAGTAGCCCAAAATTTTGCCTCCAGGATAGATAGATAGCTGAGCAGCCTCCAGGATAGATAGATAGCTTGGCAGTTTGGGGGTTAACCCCCCCCCCTCAACCCCCCGCTTTGAACAACCATGTTATTCAAAAGCTGACGCATGCATTTCCCACATCTCGCATTTGCACATGAAAATAATTTTACCCACTAAAAAACAACATTATCGTGGACTGGCTGTTTCCTACACTTATTGTGTCAATAATGGGGAAGAATTTCGTATTTTTTATTTCTGTGTCTGTTCTAGAATTTTCTATCATTGTGACCATTAATGTTGCGATTGTCTTATTGACATTTAACAACTGGAAAAATTGTGGAATTTTGGATCATTTTAAATGAAACACCCTGTACTCCACTTCCACAGTAAAAATCTCACTTCTGACCGCAATCAAACATTCACAACATTTTCTAAAAAAACGCACAATTTATGTCAACTCACGAAAACTCCAACTACGATAAAAATGTGTCTCTTAAATATTTATGTAACAAATTGACAAGTCCATGCACCGCTGGGCTTGAACATAGGCTTAATGCTTCCAGCCAATCAGCATTCGAGTTGCACGTGTTTCACGTGAATTTCAGCTCCATTGGCTACCTGCAAGTATGTATGTAGGCATCTAGATGGATATTTGCCGCTTTCACTGAACTCGGATGTTTATTGTTTGTATTTTGTGTATTATTTATCTTGTCTAGTTAAGCTTTGACAATTTTAATGTTGCCCTATGTCTGGTATTTTGTTTTTGTTTGTTTGTATTTATGTGTGTGTGTGTTTTTCTTTGGGTGTCTAGAATTCGTGTGGGAATAAACTGTGTTTTTTGTTGTGCTGACTTTGATGATTGAAAAGTTTTTGAAGGCTTTTGAATGTGGTAAATGGTAAATATGTGATGAAGAAGGCCACCCCCCTCCCCTCCCCAGGTGGCAGTCCCAAGCCTTGTAAAGTGTAAAGTAAAGTGTCAAATGTAAAGTCAAATGCAAAGTAAACTGTCAATTGTCATGCAAAGTACAGTAAAGAAATCTTTTCTTTTTTGTTTTGATTGACACTTTACGTTTCATTTGACTTTACGTTTGACACTTTACAGGGCTTGGGACTGCCCCCTGGCTACGTCCTTGCATTACCCGCAGAAGTGTGATTTGAATCCAAGTCTACAAAAAAGTAGGGGGGGGGGTTATCTATCTATCCCGCGGGCAAATTTTTTGGCTATCTATCCCAAATTGGCTAGCTATCTACCTATCTGGAGCGATTTTTGAGACATTTTAGCCCAATTTTCGCCCAAAATCGCTACTTTTCATACCTTTTTGTAGTTTTTCACCTTTAAAATCGCTATTCCAGGTGTTTTATTGCCTATTTTAAGCTATTTGTGTACTATATATGCTTATATACCTATTTTTTACCTACTTTGTATGGTTTTTCTCTTTTCTTCCTCGCACAAGCCTATATATTGAACCCCCGCGAACCCCCCCCCCCCGCTCAAAAAAAAAAATTTCAGCTATCTATCCTTCCGGAGGAGCGATTTACTATCTATATGAAACCCATCGGGGGTCCAAATCTACAAACCCTGAAAAAAGTGTATGTAAATTTGGAGAAATATCTGCTTTCAAATTCATTTTGTGGATAGCTTACAATGCCAAACTGCCTGAAACAAAGCGTTGAGTTGAAAAATGTGTTTCTCCCGCAAAAGTTTTCCAATTTTTTGAAGTTTCGAAATTTCAACACCGAATTCGTTAAGAACTTCAGATCAAATTTTTGCTTCGAATGCTGCAAACAACTGTTGACCACTTTTTCGTTTCACTGGCACTTATTTTAATTTTCACTTTGAAAGCGATATTTCGTCACGTATTTTTCTTCAACTAAAAATAATATAAATATTCGTCATTACCCCCCCCCCTATCTAGGGTTCAAACGGGATCCCGATCCCGATCCCGAGAAATTTCGGGATTTAGCGGTCCCGATCACGAAACCTCAATCCCGTTCCCGATCCCGAAATTCCAAAAAGCCAATCCCGATCCCGATCCCGAAAGTTTTCAAAACCCAATCCCGATCCCGAAAAAATGTATAAAATCTCGATCCGGATCCCGGAAAAAATTGGCAACGTGTTAAAGTGCGATTTTTGCACTAATAAATGTGAACGGACACATCCAATATCCACTTTATCCACGTTTCTGACATCCAGACGTGTTTTTAGGCTATTTTTGTGCAAAAATCAGCGAAAAAACACGTATGTTAGGACCTCTAAACTGCCAATCCCGATCCCGAAAAATGCCAATCCCGGTCCCGAAGCCGAAACCCCAATCCCGGTCCCGATCCCGATCCCGAAATCTCAAAAACGAATCCCGATCCCGAGACCTCAATCCCGATCCCGATCCCGAAAACTCCAAAGGCCAATCCCGATCCCGATCCCGAAAAGTCAATCCCGTTTGAACCCTACTCCTATCTACATTTTTTCATTTCCCCATATCTGTATTTCAAGGAAAGTACTTGATCGCCTATCTAATGTTCAAGGTCATTAGGCAGTAATGAGCCTACTTTTGTCTGCAAAATGTTTGTCTGTCCCACTCTAAAAGATTTATATTTTTGCATAGTCTGCTGTAAATATGCGCACTTTACAATGAAATCTATCATATATTATATCATACCGTATTTCCTCGATTTACCCCCCCCCCCTTGAATTAACCCCACCCCCCCTCGAAATACCCCGAGGTGTTTTTGAGCTGGGGGAAAAATCCCCCCCCCCTCGAAATACCCCCCGTCTGGAATTATGTACATGGTGTATGCAGTGTACATGATTTATAAATTGGTCGCAGTTTGCATCGCAGCTACACATGTACTAGTTTGTGTAGCGATAGACGTTGATATGTCCAAATATACCCTACTTGGACACGTTGATTACCTGTTTTGTGTATATAGAAGCGTACTCTTTACTATGAATTTCGTGAAAATTTCTGACGAAATAATAACCCCCCTCCCTTGAAATACCCCCCCCCCCCCTCAAAATTTCCACTCTGAAAAAATAAACCCCCTGGGGGTATTCCGAGGAAATACGGTATATATAATCAAGGATCAAAAGTTGATTATCCCCATCACTTTACACTGCTTGCAATATGAATTGCGGTGAATTTGGTGTCAAAATTACATTTCTCACGAAATACGGTATTATCCCTTGCATAGCGTTCAATCCGATCAGTAAACGTTTCATTGAAAATTCTATTTTCAATTTTTCTACTCTTCGAAATGAACCACATTGATCACATGACGCTGCACAGCTGACTGTATTTATGTATACTAAACGCTGTGTTACCGTATTTCGAATAAAAAAATTCACGCGGAAGATTGTAAATACACCAATTTCACCCATATTTCAATTTCAGCAATGTATTTTATTTGATGGGAGAAAAATCAACTTTCGGCTTTTTATTCAGATGTGTTACGGTAGATTTCATGGTAAAGCGTGCCGTCAGTGGACTACATCTACATACATTTTTTTCTAATGGAACTGCTGCCAGCGTAAGCTATCGTTTTATACCCGGTGATTTAGTTCTGGCGATGCGCCAAGTGCCTGGGGTCAGACCCGATTAGAATGTAAGGCGCAGATAAGGTGCTTGACACGCGAGTAAACGCATCAAAAGCTCTGGCACTTAGTTTACCACACAAAATGTCAACTGGTTCCCATCCCAATTTAAAGCCTGCTCACGAGCCCACCAATGACGGTCAAATGCAACAGTGTTGATTCATGTTGCAAATGAAGCTGTAGTTTTGAATACCGTATTTATCCTGATCAGGGGTCTCCAAGATTTTGGCCCTTGCGGGGGCTGGATAGATAGCAAATCGATCCTCCCGAGGGATAGATAGCTGAAAAAATTTTCTGGGGGGGGGCTTTGGGGGGGCGGGGCTCGCGGGGGCAAAATATATAGGCTTTTTCAGTGCATAGCAGGCCAAAAGGGGAAAAATCGCTAGTAATTGGTTGAAAGTGGCTAAAAGTAGGTTTAAAATGGCTAAAAACAGGCATATAACCAGGCATATAGCTGGAGAGCATGATTTTGAAGGTGAAAAACTATAAAATGTGCAAAAATTAGTGATTTTGAGCGAAAATTGGGGGAAATTTCTCAAAACCACTCCAGATAGATAGATAGTTGAGCGATTTGGGCGGGCCAGGCCTCCTACGCACAAACGCCCGGCGCGCACAAACGCCCGGCACGCACAGAATTGAGCCCGCCACGCACGAACGCCCGGCGCGCACAAATCTGATGCTCTGTGCGTACCGGGCATTTGTGCGTGCCAGTCGTTTGTGCGCGCCGGTCATTTGTGCGTACCAGCCATGGGATTTTCACACGCCCCCCCCACTTTGTCTTTGCCCCCCCATACATGAGCACCCCCCATACATGAGCACCTGGATTAGAAGAGTACACGTATATATGGGCAATAGTACACCTGCGTGTCTTGACTGCGTTGACTGCTATTGGATCGTGAGTCGCGAGCTTTTGATAATCGCGATTTGAATGTAGAAAACAGATTTCGCTGTTGACGAAATTTTGATTGTCAACTAATTTGTCTAAGTTAATTATGTCTTACACACCCCCCCCGCCCCCCGCCGCGACACGTGTATGTGCACCGCACTTACACGTGAATGCACCCAACATGCACTCAAAAACTCAGTGAGATTGGCGGCAATGTTATTTATACTCGGCGGATATGATACTCTGCCCTCGCACTTATTTATGTCTCACTACAAGCCCCGCCCGCACATATGACCGGCGCGCACAAACGACTGGCACGCACATTGTGCGGCACGCACAAAGCTACAGTTTTGTGCATACCGGGCGTTTGTGCGTACCGGACTTTCATTTTGTGCGTGCCAGGCGTTTGTGCGCGCCGGGCGTTTGTGCGTACAGGTGCGGGGCCATTTGGGCGGGGGGGGGGGGGGGGTCTTTGGGGGTAGTAGCCAAAAATTTTGCCTCGGGATAGATAGATAGCTGAGCGGCCTCCGGGATGGATAGATAGCTGAGCGGCCTCCGGGATAGATAGATAGCTGGCGGATTGGGGGGGGGGCTGCCCCCTCCCAAATCGGCCAGCTATCTATCTATCCCGGAGGCCGCTCAGCTATCTATCTATCCCGAGGCAAAATTTTTGGCTACTACCCCCAAAGACCCCCCCCCCCCCCCCCAGAGCGCTCAGCTATCTATCTATCTGGAGTTGGTTTTTGAGAAATTTTGCCCCAATTTTCGCTCAAAATCACCAATTTTCGCACCTTTTTATAGTTTTTCACCTTCAAAATCGTGCTTTCCGGCTATATATATGGTTATATACCTATTTTTATCCATTTTATACCTACTTTTGGCTACTTTTAACTGATTCTTAGCGATTTTTTCCCCTTTCTGCCTTCTTAACCTTGAAAAAGCCTATATATTGTGCCCACGCCAGCCCCCCCCCCCAGCCCCCCCCCAGAAAAATTTTTCAGCTATCTATCCAGCCCCCGCGAGGGCCAAAATCCTGGAGACCCCTGATGTCGGGCGCCTTACTGCACCTTACGTTCTGATTGAATTTGGCGCCTGGGTCTCATGCTGGGGACTGCGTAGGGCGTGGTTCATTTGGGGATTTGTACACTTTCTGTTGCGTTTTTTATTTTGAGTTTTTGAATTTGAATGGAAGAGCGAGGCATTCTCGCTATTATGAAGAACAAATATATGTTTTAAATTTTAATAAAATTAATGTGTTTTTAATCAACCTGCATGTAGCCAACTTTTGAAAGCCACTAGAGTGGAATGAAAAATGCAAACGCCCTTTATTTCTGCTCGGCTGAAAGTGCTATTTTTGATAAATGCCTCGTGGCTTGATATTTGCCCCGTGCCAAACTGATGTTTTAAAATGTCATGTTGTAAGCTTGACATATTTGTTGCCGACGAAATATTTTGCGTTATTTACATATCTACCGTATTTGCTCGAATAATTCGGAGAATCCTTTTAGTCAGACTTTTTTTTTGGTGGGGGGGTATTAAGTGTGGATTATTATTTCGACAAAATTTTCAAACATGTTTCTATTAGCTCATTTTACGAAACCTGCTTTATTAACAAAATAAGGTGCCATTTTTGTTCAAAGTGATTACAACAATTTATCATATGCCTAAAGATGAAAATTATTCAAGGGGAAATTTTTTTTCCCCACTCGTCTATCACGGGGGGGGGGGAAATTCGTGCAAATACTGTAGTTTAGTTTATGGGTGGAGCTTTTCAATGCAAATTTTATCATGTAAATGTGAGTGCAGTCTGGTAGCGAAAATACGCTTGAAAGTATTGATTTTGGGCTAAAAAAGTTTCATTTTATCCTAAACTAGCTCTTGTTTGATGCATTTGTTGGGTTTTTTCCAAATGTGCATACTTAAATGTGATTTGTCATTCTGTCTGAGATGTGAATTTGAGAAGTTCCGTTTTTTTTCAAGTACCATTTTAAGTTTGATTTATTGTCACACTTTGGAAGTTGTCTGCGTCGCGGGCCATCTTTTTTGTCATTTTTTATACATACTATTTACATATTGTATGCATCTAAGTGCTTTTTCGGTGCGAAATTTAGTTTTTTCGTGAAATATGTGAATATGTTTTTGGCGACACTGCATAACTTTGATGATTTATGCATTAATATGTTAGCAATTTATGTGAACAGTGTATAAAAGCTTAAAATATGGATTAGTAATACCAGCTTTTTATAAGCTTGCATAAATATGTTCACCAGGGCGTTGTTCAAGTTTTATTCAAGCACAAACACATTATTTTTGGTATATTTTTTGTAATGTTTTGTATTTTTTAAATGTGCGTACTTGTCAAGTTCTTGTATTTGCATTTGTTTTTAGTTGAAACATAATAAGCTGCCAATAAACATATTGCTTTCTTAGTTGTCATTTGAAGCTTAGAGTGAGGCTTCATTCTAGATTTTTAATAAATAGCTTTGCCATCAGTGGAATTGCTTATAGGTATTTACAAATGCACAAATTGACAGGCATCTTGTACATTTCGATAGATACCGTATTACCTCGAATTATCCCCCCCCCTTGAATTGACCCCCCCTCGAATTAACCCCCCCTCAAAATGGGCTGGGGAAATAATAACCCCCCCTCGAAATACCCCCCCCCCTTCGGAATGAATGATAAATACGTCATGTATGCAATGTACATGATGTATATTACTGTTAATTTACATTGCAGCTACACATAGACTAGTTTGTGTAGCTTATCTACGTTTTTATGTCCAAATATATCCTATTTGGACACATTTATTGCCTGTTTTGGGTATGAAAATGCCTACTATTTACTACGGTCCTTACGAAAATTTCTGAGGAAATAATAAAACCCCCCCTCGAATAACCCCCCCCCCCCCTCGAATTAACCTGCCCCCTCAAATTTTGCTGGCGAAATAATAAACCCCCATGGGGGTATTTCGAGGTAGTAAGTCTCCCTTTGGATGGATACATAGCTGAATATTGTTTTTGAGCTGGAGTTCAATATAAATAAGCTTTGACGTGTGGAGGAAGAAACATCGCAAAAATTATATGATATGTAGCTGAAAATGAGTAGATAGATGCATATATTTATATTTATATGTATATTTATCTAAAAATATGCAAAAAGTTTAATAATTATTTTGAAGGTGAACATTGGCAAAAAAAACGATTTGGTGTGGAATTTTAAACGATACCTCTCCCAAATTGTGCCACGTAAACACATAAAAAGTAATATTAAAAGCTGGTCGATTTGTGGGAGGGTAACCCCTCAACCCCCATTGGCTACTACCGAGTAAAATTGATCAAACTTTCCAATAGAAGAGCACATGTGTTTCACGTGAATTTCCGCAAATTTTAAAGTTCACTATCTCAGCGACACACTACTTGAAATATCGAATTACATTCACCCCCGCTGTGTTGTATTTCGAGTGTGTAGAAAGTCGCGCAGGGGTGGGAAATTGTGTTGTTAAAAAAAAATTAATTTTGATGTTTTGAGGGGTTTTTATGTTCAGGGGTTAATTCCGCATGTGGAGAAGTAAAAAAAAAACATTTTTACAATGTGATATGTAAAAAGTTTAAGCAGAAGTAAAATTAAAAATGAGAAGTTAAATGGCAAGTAAAAAATTAAATGGGAAGTAAACTTTTCAGTCTTCTTCCTACACCACGCTTCTAAAATGGTGTTTTACTTATCTACTTTTAAATATAGAACATGTTTATTTATTGAATTGCAAAGTTTTGAGAGAATATCCTTTCTAGATGTAACATAGTTGCGAAACCAAAAACGAACGTTGCATAATTTTCATATTTTCGAATGAAAATACATTACTCACATTAAGCGATAAATTCTAATTACAAATCTTATTCGATATCAGATATTTTTCAAAATCGAAATTTCGATTTTCCGCCATGAAATTTTCAACTTTTGTTTTCTATCTGGACCTCGCTTTTCTGTCTTACGCCCCCCCCCATTTTATTCCTGCTTTCATTGCACAGTTTTTCCATTGAAAAATACAAGGGTTTTTTCAAATTTTATTTGAGTTTATCCCACGCATTTATTTTTGTTCCCTAATGACACAGTTTAGATTTTCAAAATATTTAGTTGACTTGTTGTCTTTTCTTTTTACTCATCTCATCGGGTGTGGGTGGACATTTTACGTAGTTGTTAAAACCTTTTTCAAATTAACTTTATTATTTAATTTACTGGCTAAAATCATTTACGTTTCTCTCAAAAAGTATTTTTCACTCGGGATTACATTTACTTTCTCAAAGTACCGTATTTCCTCAAAATAACCCCCTTGAATTAACCCCCCCCCCCCTCGAAATACCCCCAGGTGTTTTCGAGCTGACGATAAAATAACCACCTTGAAATATCCCCCTCAAAATTTCCACTCTGAAAAAAGAAACCCCCTGGGGGTATTTTGAGGAAAAAAGGTATTTTGAATAATATAAAAAAGAAAACGAAAAAAGCTGATGCGTTTTTTTGTGAAAAAAGTTGTCTCATTCTGTGATTTCCAGTTGAAAAAAGTTTCCTTTTTGTTCTTTGGTGGCCAAATTTTTATTCAAAATACCCAAGTGGGTAAATTTTCCAGCAATAAAATTTTCTTAAGCGTTTCATTTTACCATCTGAATTTATTTCCCGTTATGTGTTTTTACCACTGAGATTCAAAATACTCAACGTTTACGTATATACCTAACATACTTATCGAAAAATACCATACATTTGACAACTCTGTTTTAGTTCACAGGTAACTTGTCTTACACTAAGTTGACATTTTCCGTGACATTTTACATTACTTTATGAATGTCAACATGCTGCAAATAGACTTACTGTAAACGAGGTATCAGGGGACGAAATGCGCCAGCAAAATTGAATGATATTATTTATCTTTTCGATTCCATCTAAATATGTAGGATCGCCTACTCAACTAAAATATTTTTTGTGCACAAAGTTTTTGTTACAAATGTAGTAGCATTCTGTTTCGTATCTATCGATCTTCACTTTGCGAAACACACTTATTTTTACGTTTAGATTTCTTGTTTATCAGTAGCCAAAATTTCAACTAGTTTGTAGAGCCACATTGAATTCAACCCAGTTTTTTTCAAAGTTTCACCACTCGCCCACCATAATTCACATTGTGACTTGAAATGTGACAATAAATCACCAGAGTAACAACTGTTTGTACTAATCTGAAGTGACTTTCCGAGCCAACTTTCAAGCCAATTTATTTTGCAAACCGGCAAAAGTGTTCATAAATTTCTTTGAAATGCTTTTGCAGATTTAGTTTAGTTAAGTATATAGTTTGGATCAGCTGATATATAAATCTACTGCCATTGCAGCATATGTTTGTTATAAATATGGCCAGCGCTTTTTTCAAGCGCTTTTTTTATTAAAAACGCCGCTTTTTTTTAAAAAAAGCGCAAGGGTCCCAACGCTTTTTTTAAATAAGAGCGCTGGCTAAAAAATTTGTATCTATGCACTAGGTATCTATTTTACACATGTAAATCAAATCTAAAAACGCTCCATGGGAGATAGTCAACAATGTTTATGCGTTTGTTTACAACTTTAAACCGTTCAAAATATCATGACTGCACGTAGGCATCTAATTTTTGCATCAAAGCATTGTAAGAAAATCAATTATGGGCTTGATAATGTTCATTATTTACGTCCATTTTATCACTAGATTTTTCACCAAAGTTCCGTTCAAATCCCACCATTTATCATAAGCAAACAAAACAGCTGTAAATCTTGCCGCGTGACTTTTCCCTAGACAATACTTTTCCCGCCATTTTTCCTTTCTATGCGCAATTGTTCATTTCCGTGTTCATCTCGTTGAGTGAACTTAACTTATTCTCCCCACGTGGCTTTGTGTTCATGGTGCCCGAGAACGTTTTTTGGATAGGCCACGCCTACTTGGTGTAATTTGTGATTAGGGATGGCCAAAAAAACGTTTGTTTTAACGACCCTTGATTTACCGATCATAGGTACCGCAAATCCTCGAATAAGACCCCCCCTCGAATAACACCCCCCTTGAATAAGTCCCCCCTGCTGGCGGGGTGAGGAAAAAATAACTCCCCCCTTGAATAACTCCCCCTCTTAAATAACTCCTACTTCTGATGAAAAGGATACAATACAAAACTGTAAACGAATAGTAGCGACAGCAGATACATAATGTGTATGCAGTGTATACACATTGTTTTGTTGGTGTTGGACAGTGAAATACCGGAATTATATGAGTTAATATACTGCATCCATACAATGAATTAAGTTTCCTGGGGAAATAATAACTCCCCCCTGAATAACTCCCCCTCCAAAACGTCTGACGAAAAAATAACTCCCCTGGGGTCTTATTCGAGGATTTAGGGTATATTTAGAAAGCGTTGTCTACCCTAATTATATTCTAGGGCATGATGCCACAGAAGCCATACTAAGGCAATAAGTGCTCAAAACGTTTTGCATTTTTCTAACTCTTCTTTTTCTGCCAATGACAAAAAAAACATATCCACTCCCCATAACTTACAGGCGCTGACAAAACCTCTCAACATCCGATTTGGATACCTACTGCCAAATAAAATCCACTCAAAAACCTCAAAATTAAAAAATGCCCTCGTTCCGAATCAACCTGCAATGGGCGGCAATATCCGAGGTGTTGCCCAACCTGTACATATCCGGCATCACTGCACTCAAGCCCGCCGAACTACGAGCACTGGGCATCGATTTAATTGTCAATTGTACCAGTGAGATACCCAATTTGAATTGCCTCCAGGAATGTCACAGAGTGAAATTGTGGCTCGAGGATGAAGATAGCAGCGATGCTTTTGTCCATTTTGATCCCGTGGCGGATCAGGTTTGTTTGGGGGTTTTGGGGGTAAAGTGATATATTAGTATATGTAGCACAATTTTCTGGGGAGGGGGTTGAATATATAGGCGGAGTTTAAATATATAGGCTTTTTATAGGGCTAAAATAGCTTAAAAAATATATTAAAAAATATGTGAAAAATAGTTCTGTAGGCACAAAATAGTTGAAAAGGCACCTGCAATAGTGATTTTAAAGCGGTAAAGGGGTGAAATGAAAATTATCGTTTCTGAGCAAAAATCGGATGAAATTCAACAAAAATTACTTCAGACAACTATCTGGAGCGCTGGGGGGGGGGGGGGACCCACATCCATCTGGTCCACACATCCACACACCCACCCAACCCCACTCCCTCAATCTACCCCCCAGATGGAAATGGTGCTGTCCAACCGGGGCAAGGTGCTGGTGCATTGCGTGGCGGGCGTGAGTCGTTCGGCGGCCATGTGCCTCGCCTACCTGCTCAAGTACAGGTGCAGGTCGCTCAGAGAGGCCTACTGGATGCTGAACAACTCCAGGCCCATGGTCAGGCCCAACTTGGGCTTCTGGAGACAGCTCATTTCTTATGAGCAGGTGGGTTTTTTGGGGGATTTTGATTTTGGGTTGATTTTGAGGGGTTTGAGGGGACGTTTTTTGCGCGCACTGTAAAATGTAAAGTGTGGTGTAAAATGTCAAATTACCAATTAAATAAAATATTACCCCACATTTTACATAACAATTTCGTGTGGCGGCTCACGCTATTTTCTGCTCAAAGATCAAACGAGGAGGCGACCACTTCTAAAAGTTGATAACCCCAAAATGTCGACAAATTGAGTTAAGCAGGGAAAACCGAAAACCAACCCACGTAAAAATGCCCCCCCCCCCCACAGGCAGTGAAAAAACAGCCGCCCAGTGTGCGTCTAGTCTGGGTGAAAACGGAACGGCGCCGGCGGGCCAGCGGCGAGTCAGTGTGCTCCAGTTCGGGCAGCGTCACTGACAGCGAGATGTCCAACGGGAGCCCCCCAAATCCGGGCGCTGGCATCTTGCCAGATGGGAGCAAGGAGGTGAGGGGGCAGCGGATGTGGACATCAAACACACCTGGACATCCACAGCGCACGCCATGTAAAAAGGGCATTCAAAATGTCAAACTAGGCTGCGGATGTCCGGGGGTGTTTGCTGTCCAGTGGTTATTTTCTAAGAGTGGGTTGCCACCCCTGTGGACGGATTCAATTTGGACGTAAGGTGCACTTGAGGCGCTCGACACGCTAGTAAGCGTCTGAAAATGTGCGTTTGAATACAAATGCGCAAGTCTGATTACAACAAGTATGGGCCCCCACACACTGGATGTCAACTGAATTCGTGTCAACTAAATGTCCACTGAATTTAAGTGATACTGTGATTTCAACTTATCTATCTGATAGAGCATAGTTAATTTTACATCATGCCACTTTATTTTCATTGTTCCTGTTAAGTGTGATGCTTTTTACAAACTTCTTGTTTTTTTCAATTGACACTGAGTTGACAAACTTCTTGTTTTTTTCAATTGACACTGAGTTGACGCGAATTTGCGATGTCAACTAGTGTGTGTGGGCCCTATTTGACAATTTCAGCAGTTTTAACAGTTAAAACTAGCCTGCCCATCCGGAACCAATCCAGCCCATTCCGCCAGCGCAGGCCGAGTGCTCGAGCAAAGGTGCGCCAGTGTGCTTGAACGCGTCGCTGCCCACCAGCAGCACGGGCTCCCTGTCGGCGGCCATCGCCAACGGCACCGTGGTGGGCGACGAGAGCTCGCTCGAGCCCGGCGCGCTGCCCCTCACCGAGATGATGCTCGTGCCCGACGTGTACATGCCTATTATCATTCCTGACAGGAGGGTTGGTTGCGTAGGGATTTTATTGGGGGGGAACCCTTTCCCGGTGTACATGTAAACCCACTACACATGTAAATCTACCTACCACATATTTATAGCCGTTACACATGTAATGGGGTATACATGTGTACTGAGTGGGTGGGTACAAACTCCATTATGTCTACAAAACCTAGTCGAAATTTCCCAACAATTTCAAAACCAGACCCCCAAACTCCACCCCTTTTCCCAGGACTCCCCCACGCACGAGGATCCGTGCTGTGCGAATGGGGAAAACCAAGGGCAAAATAATGGACACCCAACCCCCCTGGGAGCTTTTGTGGCCGCCGAAAGCAGAGAGCGGCGGACGAGCGGACAAAAAGCAAAGTTTGTGCCCAGACTCGAACCCGTGGTCGAGTTGAATAGTGATTGGTGACTGGAAATACTTTGAGGCGGGGATTGGGGCGCACCTGGAGCCTGTCAAGTGTCATGTCAAGTGTCAAGTGTCAAGTAGTGTAATTTGGCGTGTAGAATGGCATGCAAAGTGTATTTAAAAACGTATTTCTTTCATTTTGTTACCGGGCAGTTAACATTTTTCATGACATTATCAGTGTCTGGGAGTGCCACCTGGTTTGGTGGCAATCCCAAGCCCTGTAAAGTGTAAAGTAAAGTGTCAAATGTAAAGTCAAATGCAAAGTAAACTGTCAATTGTCATGCAAAGTTCAGTAATAAAATCTTATCTTTTTTGTTTTGATTGACACTTTACTTTGCATTTGACTTTACATTTGACACTTTACTTTACACTTTACAGGGCTTGGAATTGCCCCCTGGTGCCGATTCTGAGTCAAGTGGACAAGTGACATAAAAGTGTTAAGCGATGGAGAAAATTACACGTGTCAAGTCAAGTAACACTTAAAAGTGATAAAAAATTTCATCTAGAAGCTTAATGTTAAATTGTACCTTTTATATATTTTATCTTTTATTCAAGTTTACCTATCACTTGACTTGTTACTTAAAAGTTATGATTTACACCCTTTTTCTGTCACTTGACCTCTTCAAAATATTGCACCAGACCATATTTACAATGTTCATTGTGAATTTTTGTTAAACAAGGCGTCAGGTAAAAACCTTTTTTTGGGTGGTTTAATGTCCCTGAAAGTACTTTTGCTACAGGGTTCTCTGGGATTTTTACCCTCGCGGGGGCTGGAATGATAGCAAATCACGCTTCCGGAGGGATAGATGGTTCAAAAAAATTCGGGGGGGGGGGGAAATATATAGGCAATTTATGCATTTTCTCAGTGTTTAAACTTGAATAATTAAGGCGAAAATTGTAAAAATATGACAAAATTTTGTCTCGAGTTAGCTGAGCGGCGTTCAGGATGAATAGATAGCTGGATTTGCTGGCTGGTGGGGGGCTACCCCTCCCCTTCATTGGAGACCCCTGTTTTCTTTCCATTATGTGGGTTTGTAAATATTTGGGTTACTTTGGGTTTACAAAAAAATACACAAAAATGTGCAACCGACAGATTGGCATTCTTGACGCCTGGTTTTTCCGTCAATTTATTAGTCTTAGAGCTTTAAGTGCGCATTCCTTACAGGTACGCATGCAATGTTGTGTTGTTCAATATAATTCATTTCATTGTTTAATTTCTAATTTTTTCAGTTTTTTGAAAATTTAAAAACACTCGATAAGCATCGATATATATTTTTTGGGCGGGGGTTTGAAGGCCCTGCTAAATGGGCACAGGGTCTACTACAATTGTGTACAAAATTTTATATGTAAAATATATTTACTTTTGCATTTTGTGCTATTCACCTTACCGTATATTCTTCATGTTGTAAATGCGTTTGCAAGCTTGTATTTTCACAACTACCGTATTACCTCGAATTAACCCCCCCCTTGAATAAACCCCCCCCCCCTCGAAATACCCCCCCTAAATTTCGGCTGAGGAAATAATAAACCCCCCCCTCGAAATACCCCCCCCCCTAAGATTGAGTGTAACGTGAACGTACATGACAAATACCGCAGTTTGTGATCTGTACAATGCAGAACACACGTTAAAACTGATGATTAAGTGACATTAGGGAAGGGTTTTTGTGTATATACAGATATATGCGTATAAACACATATACATCAATGTAATTGTTCGATTTTTCTACGTCCGCGTATGGGGAATTTCCGAAAATTTCTGGCGAAATAATAGACCCCCCCCCTCGAATAAACCCCCCCCTCGAATTATCCCCCCTGAAATTTTGCTGGCGAAATAATAAACCCCCTGGGGGTATTTCGAGGTAATACGGTAAATATTTTTGCAAAAGCTGCGTTCTTTTTCCGTGGATATTCTTTTGACATGACTAATAAGGATGCACAAAAATAGACAATGTTCTGAAATTGTCACTTTAACGGTTACGATTTTACACGTGCAAATGAACTAAGATTAATACAAGCTTGTCAGAATCATTGCATCCAAATTTTTCTGTTCGATTAAATGTTATTTTCTTGCTCAACCTTAAACTGTTGCAGTCGTACAAGAGTGGGTATTTTTGATTTGGGTATTTTCAGATACTTTTTATACCCAATAATGTTTAGGCTGTTTGTGTTTGGCGCGTACTTTTCTACCCGCTAAACTAAAAGGAGAGCGTGTATGCTTTTGTCGACTTTTATTTTAAATTTTCGTGTAGTTTTTTTCCGAGCGGGTTATTG
Source organism: Sphaerolaimus hirsutus (assembly GCA_964036195.1). Classification (NCBI taxonomy): domain Eukaryota; kingdom Metazoa; phylum Nematoda; class Chromadorea; order Monhysterida; family Sphaerolaimidae; genus Sphaerolaimus; species Sphaerolaimus hirsutus. The sequence goes on from OZ038460.1 coordinate 22,774,521, forward strand.
TACATAAAATATTGATGTGACAAATTTTGCGTAATTGGTAATAAAATAGAAAAAAAATGAAGAAAAATAAACATTGATTAAACAGAGAATCTTCAGAGTTTTGTGGTTTATTGCGTTATCATTTTCTCCCTGCACGACTTCAAATTGATTTGACGATATGTAAACTAAGTCGGTCCCCCCACCAGCGCGGGGGGGGGCTATTCAAGGAGGTTATTATTTCGTTAGAATTTTCAAGCATGTTTCTATTAACTCATTTCATGAAATATGCTTTATAATTGAAATAACATGCCATATTTGTTCGAATTGGACACACAAAATTAATCTATGCCTACAGAGGGGATACATTCGAGGAATTTTTTCCTCACTTTTTTACAGGGGGGATTATTCAAGATGGGGGGAATTATTCAAGCAAATACGTTAGTATCCGATGGGCGAGTACCGTATTTCCTCGAATTACCCCCCGGGGGTTTATTTTTGAGTGAAAATTTTGAGAGAAAAACGTGAAAAATGCAACAATAACCACCATTTATAAGTTTTTACAGCCTTATAATGATGTAGATGATATAAACGATGTTCTAACGTAACACAGTAAGTGTTTTGAACATCTGTTATGCATTTCCCGGACCACAAACTCATAGTGCCCATTTTGCGGGGGGGGGGGGTGTTTCGAGGAAATACGGTATATGGTAAATTTTACAATATATTTACTGCAAGATGATGCATCAACTGCGATATTCTTATAAAATATTATCAAACAAACGTGAATATTCATTTCTTGTGGTGGAAAGCGCCAGAATAAAGGGCGCCAATGGCGCCATTCGGAAACCGTACGCCAGGCGCCACACAAAAAAAACGCCATTACACCACCGTTTGGCGCCCTCAAATGGCGCCATTACATCACTATTCGTGTCAAATAAACTGAACAATATCCCATTTATTTTTTTAAAAGTTCAACGCGCGAAACTATCGAATTAAATCAAATTCCATTGGGCCCACACACGCTAGTTGACATCGACACCAAATGTCAACTGGTGCCGATCCCAATTCAAAGCTTGCTGATGAGTGGACGAACGACGTGCAAACACAGTCTTTGCATTAGGAACGGAACCAGTTGACATTTGGTGTCGATGTCAACTAGCGTGTGTGGGGCCGATGTGTAGGCAAAATAGAAATTGAATCCTGCTATGACACGGGTAATTTGCTCTTTGACTACGCACAATCACAGAGTTCGGTGACAAGAAAATTATGAAAAATAAAACAAAATAATTGTTTTGAGTGTCTGAATTCTACTCTTTTATTCTGTTGGCTGAAAATTGGTAGAAATGTGACTTGCAAACAAGATCATTGATTGGCGTATACTTAATAAACGACCTACTGACAACACGATAAATACCACTTTTCTTGCCCAATAACAAAAAAATTGGCTCAGCTCGCTGACAACATTGGGCCCCCACACACTAGTTGACATCGACACCAAATGTCAACTGGTCCCGATCCCGATTTAACGCTTGCTGTTTAGCCGATGAATGACGTTCAAACGCAAGCTTTGACTTGGGAACGGAACCAGTTGACATTTGGTGTCGATGTCAACTAGCGTGTGTGGGGCCATTCTGCTCAGGGCTAGTCCATCACCCCATAAAACGTGGCACAACTTTGGCCCGAGTAATGTAGCATCAAGTTGTCAAGTACGTTGTCAGCATGTCACATCTCCCAGTGTGTGTGGACAGGTGATTGTCACACTTGTGACTAATCGGAAGCTAAAACATGTGTGTTCCCTTTGAGGGTTCAAAAAGGCGGAGTTTATTCATGAACGATCATTATCAAAAATTAGATTAAAAACATGCGGAAACACTTGTAAAATCTCAAATGTTTTTGTAAAAAATTCAAAATAAATAAATGGTGCCACACACACTAAATGTCCACTGGTTTCGATGTCAACACGATTTTAGTTCAATTAAGGTCGCAGAACAATTTTCAAGTGGAAATTAGTAGGCCCATATCATATCGGTTCTAATATGGTGGCAGTCCCAAGCCCTGTAAAGTGTAAAGTAAAGTGTCAAATGTAAAGTAAAATGCAACGTGAACTGTCAATTGTCATGCAAAGTTCAGTAATAAAATATTTTCTTTTTTTATTTTGATTGACACTTTGCATTTGACTTTACATTTGACACTTTACTTTACACTTTACAGGGCTTGGGACTGTCCCCTGATGTCAACTGGGCCGACTGGTTTTCATTAAGATTGTATTATAGTTGATGGGTTGCGGAGCCATGCTCAAATGCACATGCACATTGATTCATTTTCGACATGCCGCGTGTGCACTTCCTGTGCCCAAAATGTAGCTAAAATCGAGTTGACAGTGAAACCAGTTGACATCCAGTGCGTGGCGCCAATGGCCCCACACACACTAGTTGACATCCAGTGCGTGGCGCCAATGGCCCCACACACACTAGTTGACATCGACATCAAATGTCAACTGGTTTCGATTCCAATTCCAAGCCTGCATTTGAACGTCGTTCGTTGGCTTGTCAGCAAACTTTGAATTGGAATCGGAACCAGTTGACATTTGATGTCGATGTCAACTAGTGTGTGTGGGACCATTGCGACTCACAGTTAAATATGAGTTTTCAGTTTTGACTAGAATCACCTAGGGCCAAATTGTATTGAGACCAGAATCCAGACACTGACAAAGCTGACAAAAAATCACTAAAATTCTATCACATATGGTTGGAAAGGGCCTGACACGCTCACATAAAACATAACTATCTGTTGAAATCTTAACGTAAGTATCTTTATTCACCAAAAAATTATGACAAAAAAAAACAAAATAACAAAAAATATCTCAAAAATAAAATAATATGCGACAGAAAAAAACTAGCGCTGGGTAAAATATATAGCGGAAAATGAATCCATCAAAATTAGTACCAATAGTGATCAATGTAGCAGAGTTTGAGGAAAGTGCTTAGTTCCAATGAAGCACAAAAATGATAGGCTGGAAAAAGTGCACAGAACTTAGATATTTTTAATATCATGAGGGTGCTGTGGCTGGTAATTTGCATAAATTTTAAAATTAGAGTATTTATGAGTATTAATAGCATGAATTA
>OZ038460.1:22777824-22795883 GCA_964036195.1 Sphaerolaimus hirsutus
CCGTCGTCGTTCGGCCGCTCGGCCAGACTCTTCGTATTAGGGATAAATGGACTTTAAAAGTTTTTTTAAAACTTTTTTTAAAACATCAACCAAAACTTTTTAATAGCATTCAATAACATTAGACTTATCTTATAATCTTATTTAATCACAATTGCCATGTCATGCGGCATGCCCAACTTCAAATGAAGTCACACATGTGGGGAATCGGCCCACCAATTTCGATAGACACATCCCGTACTAGCGTTCAAAACGGGTATATTTTGAAAAACTAATAAAATATAATCTCAAAATAAAATGCCACCATAATATACCGAAAAAATGATAAATCTAAAGAATCTTAAGAAAACTAAAAAGTATGACTTTTAATCTTTTCTACAATTTAAAATAACATCTACCGTATTTCCTCGAAATACCCCCCCCCCCCTCAAAATGGGCACTATGTATTTGTGGTCCGGGAAATGCATAACAGACGTTCAAAACACTTACTGTGTTACGTTATAACATCGTTTATACCATCTACATCAATACCATATTATAAAGCTACTATTTATTCGTGTGGAAAGGATGCTCCAACATAAAAGATAGGACGTTTCTGCTTCTGCCCGATTCGTGTGTGTTTTTACACACAAAGTGGACATTTTTTATCAGCACAAAATGCCCTTTACAAACACGATCCCTTTACAATCTTGACAAACAGGGTTCACATATGGCAGAGTAGCTTTCCAAGAATGCAATTGCACATGTATAGGGGGTTGGCTTGAGTTTTGAAGGGTTGAGTTTACAATTCAGGGTTGAGTTGACAGGTGTTTATAAATTAGGGTTGAGTTGACTGAAGTTTAAAAATAAGGAGCTGTGTTGACAAAAGTTTACAAATTAGAGGCTGAGTTTATGGGAGTTGAGTTGATGTAGGTTTACCAAATTAGGGGCTGAGTTTATGGGAGTTAATAATAACATTACCATAACCCTTAAGTGAGGCCCCTGGGGCTGAAAAATACAAATTGTGAAATGATGCATTTGTGGGTTTCTGATTACAATGATTTGAAATATGCACTCCATTCTGACAGTACATTACCATAACCCTGAAATTGAACCCCTGGGGCCAAAACTTTCAAATTGTGAAATGATACATTGTGGGTTTCTAGTTGCACTGATTTGAAATATAATGCACTCCATTTTGACACTACATTACCATAACCCTGAAAATGAACCACTGGGGGGCAAGGGCCCATTCCGCAAAAAAGCCCATTCCGCATTTTTGCCCATCCCGCAAATTATGTGACCCATCCCGCAAATGTGCCCATTCCGCAAACAGGTGATGCAACTTGCGGGATGGGTCACATAATTTGCGGGATGGGCAAAAAGGCGGAATGGGCTTTTTTGCGGAATGCTACACTGTCCCACTGGGGCCAAAAACTTTCAATTTGTGAAATGATGCATTTTTGGGTTACTGATTGCACTGATTTCAAATTTGGGTTTCTGATTGCACTGATTTGATATATGCACTCCATTCTGACCCTACATTACCATAACCCTAAAAATGAACCCATGGGGCCAAATACTTTCAATTTGAGAAATGATGCATTTTCAGGTTTCTGATTGCACTGATTTCAAATTTGGGTTTCTGATTGCACTGATTTGATATATGCACTCCATTCTGACCCTACATTACCATAACCCTAAAAATGAACCCATGGGGCCAAATACTTTCAATTTGAGAAATGATGCATTTTCAGGTTTCTGATTGCACTGATTTCAAATTTGGGTTTCTGATTGCACTGATTTGATATATGCACTCCATTCTGACACTACATTACCATAACCCTAAAAATGAACCCATGGGGCCAAATACTTTCAATTTGAGAAATGATGCATTTTCAGGTTTCTGTTGCACTCATTTGAAATATGCACTTCATTTTGACACTACATTACCATAACCCTAAAAATGAACCCCCTGGGCCAAAAACTTTCAAATCATAAAATGATGCATTTGTGGGTTTCTGATTGTAGCGATTTCAAATATGCACTCCATTACTAAAACCCTGAAATTGAACCCCTAGACCCAAAAATTTCAAATTGTGAAATGATGCATTTGGGTTTCTGATTACAATGATTTGAAATATGCACTCCATTCTGACAGTACATGCCATAACCATGAAATTGAACCCCTGGGTCCAAAACTTTCTAATTGTGAAATGATACATTGTGGGTTTCTAATTGCACTGATTTGATATATAATGCACTCCATTTTGACACTACATTACCATAACCCTGAAAATGAACCACTGGGGCCAAAATCTTTCAATTTGTGAAATGATGCATTTTTTGGTTCCTGATTGCACTGATTTCAAATTTGGGTTTCTGATTGCACTGATTTGATATATGCACTCCATTCTGACACTACATTACCATAACCCTAAAAATGAACCCATGGGGCCAAAAACTTTCAAATCATAAAATGATGCATTTGTGGGTTTCTGATTGTAGTGATTTCAAATATTCACTCCCTTACTAAAACCCTGAAATTGAACCCCTAGACCCAAAAATTTCAAAGTGTGAAATGATGCATTTTGCGGGATTCTAATTGCACTGATTTGAAATAACTCAATTTCAACTCTACATTACTGTAAGCCATAAATTGAATGCCTGGGGCTAATAAATTAGAAATTGTGAAATGATGCATTTGTGGCTTTTTGATTGCCTTCATTTGAAATATGCACTTGATTTTGACACTACATTACCATAACCCTGAAAATGAACCTCCAGGGCTAAAAATTTTCAAATCATAAAATGATGCATTTGTGGGTTCTGATTGTAGCCATTTCAAATATGCACTCCATTTTGACACCACATTACTCAAACCCTGATAATGAACCCCTGGGCCCAAAAACTTTCAATTTGTGAAATGATGCATTTGTGGGTTTTTATTGCAGTGATTTGAGATGTGCACTCCATTTTTACTCTACATTACCATAACCTTTAAGTCTAACCCCCAGGGCTAAAAAATTGAAAATTGTGAATTGATGCATTTGTTGATTGATGATAGTGATGATTTGAAATATTCATTCCATTTTGACACTACATTACCATAAACCTGAAAATGAGTTTACAGGGGTTTCCAAATTAGGGACTGAGTTTATGGGAGTTTCCAAATTAGGGGCTGAGTTTATGGGAGTTTCCAAATTAGGGGCTGAGTTTAAGGGAGTTTCCAAATTAGGGGCTGAGTTTATGGGAGTTTCTAAATTAGGGGCTGAGTTTACACCAGTTTCCAAATTATGGGTTGAGTTTACAGGAGTTTCCAAATGAGGGGCTGAGTTTACGGGAGTTTCCAAATTAGGGGCTGAGTTTACGGGAGCTTACAAATTAGGGGCTGAGTTTACAGGAGTTTGCAAGTTAGGGGTTGAGTTTACGGGAGTTTGCAAGTGAGGGGCGAGTTTACAGGGGTTTCCAAATTAGGGGCTGAGTTTACAGAAGTTTCCAAATTAGGGGCTGAGTTTATGGGAGTTTCCAAATTAGTGGCTGAGTTTACATCAGTTTCCAAATTATGGGTTGAGTTTATGGGAGTTTAAAAATTAGGGGCTGAGTTTACGGGAGTTTCCAAATTAGGGGCTAAGTATATGGAAGTTTCCAAATTAGGGGCTAAGTTTATGGGAGTTTTCAAATTAGAGGCTGAGTTTATGGGAGCTTACAAATTAGGGGCTGAGTTTACAGGAGTTTGCAAGTTAGGGCCTGAGTTTACAGGAGTTTGCAAGTTAGGGGCTGAGTTTACAGGGGTTTCCAAATTAGGGGCTGAGTTTACAGAAGTTTCCAAATTAGGGGCTGAGTTTATGGGAGTTTCCAAATTAGGGGCTGAGTTTACAGGAGTTTCCAAACCAGGGGCTGCATTTACAGGATTTAGAGGGGGTCATTATGGGGTGCCATTTTGGGGGGTCTCCAGGGGGTGCCATTTTTTGGAGGTACATATGGGGGTGCCATTTCAAGGGGGTCCCCATGGGATGCCATTTTTTGGGTGGTCCCCACGGGGGCCATTTTTTGCTGGTCCTCAGGGGGGTGCTATTTTTTGGGGGGTCCATAGGGGGTGCCATTTGGGGGGGTCCCCAGGGGGGTTCCATTTTTGGAGAGTCCCCAAGGGGGGCCATCTTTGGGTGGGTACCCAGGGGGTGCCATTTTTGTGGGGGTTCCAAGGGGGTGCCATGTTTGGGGGGTCCCCAGGGGAGTGCCATTTTTTTTGGGGGGGGGGGGTTCCTAGGGGGGTGCCATTATTGGGGGGTCCCTAGGGAGTGCCATTTTTTGGTGGTCCTCAGGGGGGTGCCATTTCTGTGGGGTCCCTAGGGGGTCCCATTTTTGGCCAGTTCTCAGGGGGTGCCATTTTTGGGGGGTTCCCTGGGGGGTGCTATTTGGAAGGGGGTACCCACTGGGGTGTCAGTTTTTGCAAGCCTCTGAGTAGTGGGTTTTGTGGTTCTCTACAATTAATACCACAAGGATTTACAAACACAAAAAGAACAGCAAAGCACAAATGTAACCAATTTAAGATTACAACAAAGTTTGACACCTTGTATAAACCACACTATCATATCACAAAACCTATACCACACAGAATGCACACTGCACACTGTCATACCAAATCACTAACTGTCCACATTTTACTACTGAGTTTCATGCCCAACCATTTTATGGAAGTTTACAAAAATCCATTCCAAAACATTGCATCTTTGGTATTGGTCTTGTTATTGTTGGTACATTACATACTGCATTTCAAAACACATGCCTAGCATGTGGGCAAACTTAACTAAAGTATCATATTTCCTCCAATGACAGAGGACCCATATATTTTTTCACCACCTCTTTACCCACCTCTCCATTGAAGACACCAGTCTAGACTTTAAGCCATATTATAGGAAATACACCACTCTAATTAAGGTTGCCCACATGCTAGCCATGTATTTTGATGCAATGTACCAACAATAACAAGACCAATACCAAAGATGCAATCTTTTGGAATAGATTTTTGATTAGTTCCTTAAAATGGTTGGGCATGAAACTCAATGGTAAAATGTGGACAGTTTGCAATTTGGTATGATGGTGTGCAGTGTGCATTCTGTGTGGTATAGGTTTTGTGATATGATAGTGTGGTTTATGCAAGGTGTCAAACTTTGTTGTAATCTTAATTGGTTATGTTTATGTTTTGCTGTTCTTTTTGTGTTTGCAAATCCTTGTGGTATTAATTGTAGAGAACCACAAAACCCGACCGAAGGTCGAAGAGAATCCTGCTAGTCCTTATATAAGGCTGTAAAAATTTATAAATGGTGGTTATTGTTGCATTTTTCACGTTTTTCGCTCAAAATTTCCACTCTGAAAAAATAACCCCTTGGGGGTATTTCGAGGAAATACGGTAAATAACCCGAAACCTTTCAAATGCACCCCTTCCCCCAGCTGACCTCCCTCAAGACCTGGGCAGCTCGCTTGTGGTCCTTCTGTCTGAGACATAGCGCAGACTCGACCAGGGCCGCGTCAGCACTGGCGCCCTGGCGACGCAACTCCGCCAGCGCTCGGCGGCACGGCTCCAGCTAAGAGGCAGTGGAGTGTGATGCAAAGCTATGGGGCATTTGTGTGTGCACAATCGTCTACGGTTGGCACTTGTTTTTTTTTAACTGATTTTTTTTTAAACCTGATTTTTTTTTAAATCAAAGGGGGTAAACTGATTTTAATTTAAAAAAATCAAAAGGCAAAATTTCTGGTAGACTTGCAGTAGGTTTTTTGCAATTTTTTGCGCGCAAGCGCGCAATTTCTCATACACATTGCCATTGGTGGTATTTTCATGGGTTTTGGGGTATTTTTAGTGTAAAAGCTTCATTTATTCATGTTACCGTGTAATTATAAGCCGTGCTATGCTAGTGTAGTATATAATATGCAGCCAATGTGCTCCCAAATACTTCTACAGTGTGAAACATCACTGTCAATGTATCAGCCTCCTATTATAACATTATTTAAGCACTATTCCATGGTGAACTTCACTTGAAGTCATGAACGTCCGCCAAAAAGCTATATACGTAATAAGTCGACATAAAAATGGATATTTTGAAAGAAATCACTGCTTATAATGATATCCCATGACTCCACAGTCATAATATGACTACAATAGACATAAAAATACATTGTCTGACACTTAACATACACATATTTTTTCTCTATACCCCCATTTTGGACGATTTAAAAAAATCTGATTTTAATTTTAAAAAATCAAGTTAAAAAAAAATTGATTTTTTTAATTAAAAATCAAGGCATTTAAAAAAAATTATTGTTTCCAACCCTACAATCGTCACTGCAAAAATCTTATTTGGGAGCGCAGATTTTTTATTTTTTTAGGCTTTTTTGGACATCGTCAGGGTTTGAAGGTTCTATAAGATTTCTAAGGTTCTAGACTGTTAAAAATCGTTTTTTTTAAATGTTTCAAATGACCCAAAAAGTGCTTATACAGCAAGAATAAATACAAACCAAAAAACCCTCACAGTTAATTTGAACGGGAGAATGAGCGCTTGCGCGCAAAATAAATGCAAAAAAACTGGATTGCTACCAAAGCCCTCCACGATTTTTAAGCTCAGGTTAAATAAAACTCAATTAACTCAAAAGATTCCCCAACCTGATTACTGTGCAGCTGCAGCAGGGCATTATTAAAAGCGACAACGCGTCGCTGCAGCGCGCTCAATTTCTGCTCCACAGTGGACGCAGTGCACGCTTTGAGCTTTTTCCTGGCGTCGAACAGGTTCGCTTCCTGCTTGATGGACACGATGTTGTTGTTGGCCACCGCCGACACCGACACGTCCGACGGTCTGAGAAGTAATTTTATTTTTTTTAGTCAATTATTCTAATCAAATTTTTCAGCTATCTGTTTCAGTTATCCCACGCCTAGGGTGGCAGACGGTACGGCCTTGCGGTAAACCGTACGGTACGGTAAATTTTCTCTTTTGCGGTAAATGGTACGGTACGGTAAATCTTCAATTTTGCGGTCAACGGTACGGTACGGTAAATTTGAAAAATGCGGTTCGCGGTACGGTACGGTACGGTAAATTTTCGCTTGTCAGAAATGTACCAATGCCGGACTACAGACAACTTTTGCTTCATGAATTGACACTAAATTGAACGATGCAATGTGTTAATGGACTTTAGAACACAATAACAGTGCGATAACATAGAATTACATTAACCACAATGCAGTGGTTCAATATATAGGCCTTTTCAAGGTTCAGAAGGAAGAAATGGAGAAAAATTGCTAAAAGTGGGTGAAAAATTGCTAAAAGTGGGTGAAAATGGTTAAAAAAAAGTATATAAGTGCATATGGCAATAAGCCATGAATTCAATTTGGGGACACACTTCAACCCCCCATTGGAGACCCCTGCTGTGTAGCCATAAGATTTCAATTTGCCACAGATTTCAAAGCAACAGATTTCAATTCATGTTGTCATTTCATTCAAACATTCATTTTTCTTTTGATTACCTTTTGTATACTACCCTACATCAAACATATGTACCTACAACAATTAAGCTCAAAACATTGAGGGTGATGTAAAACACCTACAGTGCGATTTGAAGCACATGGCTTGATTTTAAAAACACATAATACTGATCTAAATGAAGAGTTACAGCCATATTGCATACGCAAATGGAAAAGCTTCAAATCAGTCTAAACAATGTTGTCAACTTGCGCGCTTGCGCGCAAAACAATTTGCAGAACACCACATTTTAAAGTCAATTTAAGGTGCATTTTTAAGGTCAATCTGGGCAGGGACGTATCCAGGATTTTTGAGCGGGGGGGGCTGTTTGCTTACGGAGCCTGGCGAACGGGGGGGGCTCAGCCCCCCCCCTAAAATTTTACCTGTACAGTGGCGGAATGGCGCCATGGCGCTGGCGCCATTCGTAGACGCCACGCCATGGCGCCATTGGCGTTGGCGCTGGCGCCATGAACCGCTGATATGTATGTAAATATACATACATATGGAGAGATGGACACGAAATTCAACGTATTTTACAGATATTTGAGGGTACAGGTGTCGATTTTCCAATAATCCCGTGGACGGTGGAAAAATGCGCGCTCGCGCGCAAAATTTTTACATAGCACCTTGGAAATTAGTACCGAAAACGGCATTTTCCTCGATTTTTTCCGGTCTCACCCGGGAACGGGGGGGGCTGCAGCCCCCCCCGCCCCCCCCCTGGATACGTCCTTGAATCTGGGTAAAATTTACCGCATTTTCTGCGGTAAATGAGTGCGGTACGCGGTACGGTACAGTAAATTTTGGAAAATGCGGTACGCGGTACGGTACGGTAAATTTCTAAAAATGCGGTAAAAGGTACGGTACGGTAATTTTTCCAAAAATGCGGTACGGTACGGTAAATTCTGTCACCCTACCCACGCCCCGTCTGAATAATTAAGGAAAAGTTAAAGGTAATTTTGATTTTCTCCCACTAAGCTAGGGATGGCCAAGGGTTTTTTTCAAAGGTTTTATTTTAAAAAACCCGACAACCGACACCGTTTTTTTTAAAACGTCAACCGAAATTTTTTGTACTAAGCACTGGGTATTTTGCAATTTTTTTATGCGCAAGCGCGCAATTTCACATGCACATTACTTTTTGTGGTTGTTTTTACTGGTTTTGCAGCATTTTTAGTGTCAAAGCTTCCATTTGTTCATGCTATTGTGCCATATTAAGCCGTGATAAATATGTCAGTGTAGTATAAAATATCCAGTCAATGTGCCTCCATATACTTGTACAGTGTGAAAAATCACTTCTAATGACTTAGCCTTCTATTATAGCCAAATTAAAACACTATTCCAAGGCTAACTTCACTTGAAGTCACAAATGTTCGACAAAAGCCGATATATTAGGTTGTAAACTAAATAACCTTAATTTTTTGCGATTTCACATTCTTGCATCCCATTCTGTTGTACATTGACAGATATAAATGCCGTTCGAGAATGTTGGGGTTTGGGGTTGGGGCTATGATGAAATCTTTTTGTTTCCTCGAATAATCCCCCAGTCCCGAGATAAGGGGGGTCTATAAAAACGTGGTCATTTTGAATGGCTGATCTGGATGTTGGACGGATCTTTGAAGCTCCATACATCAGCTATTTCTGGGCCGATCTGGGTCGATCAACGCTTAAAATGATCACAATAACCTGGAGATTCCATTGTGATCTTCAGATCATCTGTACATTTAATTAGATATCCCATACAAGAAAATATTGCGAACTCTTGTCTGAAATTATCATTTTGAAAATGCATAGAGATAACCTGAGCATCACAATGGAATCTCCTGGTTATTGTGATCATTTTAAATGTTCATCGGTGAAAATCGACTGAGAAACGCTCTAGAGTTGGAGTTTTGACGTTGCACACATAGGGTTGGCCGATGTTTTTTTAAAACGTTTTTTATTAAAAAAAACGTTGTTTTTTTTAAAAACATGACGTCCAAAATGTTTTTTTTTTTTTTAAAAACATCGACCGAAATTTTTAGTACTAAGCACTAGGTATTTTGCAAAATTTTTGCGGGCAAGCGCACAATTTCACACACAAATTGACATTGGTGGTTGTTTTAATTGGTTTTGTGGCATTTTTAGTATCAAAGTATCCATTTCTATGTGCTACCATGGGTTAATAAGCCATCATATGTTGCTGTAGTATATAATATTGAGGTAATGTGCTTCCATGTACCTCCACAGTGTGTAACTTCACTCCCAAAGTAACAACCTCGTTTTATAACCTTGTTTGATCACTATTCCGTGCCAAACTTTACCTGAAGTCACGAACATTCGACTATAAGGCGATATACGAACGATATGTTGACGAAAAATGGATATTTTTGACACAAATCACCACTTATAATGCTATCCCATGGCTCCACAGACATTATATGGTCATATTTAACATCACAGAGTATTGCCACTGTCTGATATACCTATATATGTTGACACAAGGTCATATCTGGGAGCTTTTAAAAAAAAACATTTTTTATTAAAAAAAAACGTTTGGGGACACAATACAGGTTTAAAAAACGTTTTTTATTATAAAAAAAACATCGAGTTAAAAAAAAACGTTTTTTTTCCAACCCTATGCACACACGCAGTTATTTAAATATGTGGATGGGAGCCGAAAGTTTGAAGTGCCCCATAACTTTTGATTGGAAAGAGATATTGAACTCATTCTTTTGGCATACGACTTCTTGTGGTCTAAAGTATTATATACAATAGCATTTTCATTTATTAATGTTCAAATTTATTTTACGCGTTTAAAAATCGGGTCAAATCGGCATAAGGAATTAAGATATTACAAATACGACCGCAAAAATAGAATCTGACGGTTGTCCCAATCATTTTAAGTGCTGAATGGTCCAAATCGGCCTAGAAATGACCGAGTTATTAAGCTTCTAACTCAATCAGCATGATCGGCAATGCAAAATGATCACGTTTTTATAGACCCCCCTTCTCTCGGTACTGAGGGATTATTCGAGGAAACAAAAAGATTTCATCATAGCCCCAACCCCAACCCCCAACATACTCGAACGGAATTAATATCCGCCAATGTACAACAGAATGGGACGCATGAATGTGAAATCGCAAAATAATTAAGGTTATTTAGTTTACAACCTAATACATAATAAGTCGACATAAAACGGATCACCACTTAGTTATAATGATATCCCATGGTCCACAGCCATTATATTGCTAAATATAACACCAAAAAGTACTGTCACCTGATATTAGGGTTCAAACGATATATCGTATCGAATATCGAATATCGGATATCGACCATTTTTTAATATCGAATATCGATATCGAAAATTTTGAAAAAATATCGAATATCGAATATCGATATCGAAAATTTTGAAAAAATATCGAATATCGATATCGAATATCGACCATTTTTTCGATATATCGAACCTGTATTGTGTCCCCAAATTTACTTTTCATTTTCATTTTGAGATGTTTATGATTGATCTGATGTGCTTATAGGATTGTATTTGATGAGTAAAAGTACAGTATTTATAATGTCATTGTTGTTGGAGTGCTAAATTTGAAGCCAGAAAACGCTGATATACTTTTTTTGCAACATGCCCTTAAGCAATTTGGTTACGATGAACTTTAATATCTACCATTTGTTATTTGTCTGATACACTTTGATTCATCATGTTTTTCTTCTATTTTCTACCATTGAGTGATGTAAAGCTTGTTAAAATCACTTGCACCATTCAAATTTCAGTAAAGAGATGATTAAACATGTGTGCAACCACATGAAAATACAATATGCCACTTGAAATATGCCTTGCTATACCAAAAGCATATCGCAATATCGAAATATCGAATATCGACCATTTTTCAATATCGAATATCGATATCGAGGTTCCATATCGTATCGATATCGAATATCGAGTTTCAGAAAAAAATATCGAATATCGATATCGAAAATTTTGAAAAAATATCGAATATCGAATATCGATATCGAAAATTTTGAAAAAATATCGAATATCGAATATCGATATCGAAAAGTCATATCGTTTGAACCCTACCTGATATACCTGTATATGTTGACTCATAACCATATCTGGGAGCTTTTGAAGAAAAAAAAGGTTTTATTTTAAAATAAAACCCTGATTTTGAAAAAAACGGTTTAAAAAACCCCTGTCGTTGAAAAAAAACTTTTTTCGGCCATCCCTACACTAAGCATAAACCATTGCTTTCACTCAGACAGACAGACTTCTCTTCATCAAAATACGGTAAGATTCCCTGCAGAGCATGAGATCCGCCCAGTATAAATACCTTACTAATTTTTGATAAATATTTACAAAATCAAAATGTAAATCACCTCAATTTAAGGACATCCAGGTAAATCTCAAGTGCCTTGCCATTTTCCTTCAACATTTGATGGCAATAAGCCATTTGCGCATCGATTACAGCTTGTTCATCTTGGATTTCCTCTTCTGAAGCACCGTCTTCCAGGAGAGTTTCAGCACACAATTCTGATGTTGGAAAAAAGTTTAAAAAAAGTGAAATTAATAATTTATAAGTATGAGCGAGGGCTGGGCTTTAACACACGGCAACATGGTTTCAGGCCCTGTAAAATGTCAAATGTCATGCAAAAAGCCGCGGAAAATGTATTAAAAAATTTACCGGCATTTTACATGACTTTAGACACCATTTATGACATAGTAAATTTTGCAGGGCACTTTAATCATTAAGTAATTGATTAACACAAAATTAACAAAACAAATTAAAATGTAACAAAAAATTGTTACACCTTCCCACGTATGTAGGTGACCTTAAAAATATTTTTTGAAAATACAACATTTAAAAAACCCTGCACGCACTTCTAGCACTAGCCAGCTCCTCTAGGGCCTCGTGCAAGTGCCCCCCAGCAGCCAGGGCGCACGCCCGATTGTAGTGCTGTTCATAAGTCTCCGCACAGATCGCATCCATGCTGGGGTCTTGGTGCCCGGACAGGGCCTGGAAGGGTGCCAATTTTTATTTTTGAAAAATTTCAATTTTAAAAAAAGGTTTAAATAATTTGGCTGTGAGTGATCGACTGGGCGTTTTGGCATTTGCTATTTGGGCAATTTTTCATTGGTTGTGTAACATTTTTTCAAAGCTTCCATTTCTGTATGTTAGCATTTTATGTAGCGTACCCAATGTGTTTCCACATGCTTCTGAAGTAGGGCTGGGGAAATTTTTTTAATGACCCCGTTTTTGAAAAATAACATGTTTTGACGTAAAACGGTGACTGGTAACCTTAGTTTGTGACTTTTGACAAAATGGTGACTTAAATTAAAATTAAGTCATTAAAATTCCCACAAAACCAATGAAAACAAGCCGTTTATTATGGTTTCACAACAACTGTTTATTTGTAAGTAAGTGTAGAAATAGCGTTGAAATGTAAAAAAAAACGGTTTAAAAATATGAAGTATCACTCCGAATGTAACCGTCATGTATGTGCAACTCCACCTTCAAAATTGAAGGGGGAAAAAACAATTCGAAAAAATTCACATTCAAATTCACAAAAAGTACAAGCCCACCTGGGCGGCGCGCACGGCGAGCAGATTGGCCGCGCGTTCAGAGTCGAACTCGTCGGAGGTGTGCCGCACCAGCTTCGTGTACAGCGCCGCGCACTCGCTCCACGATTCTAGGCGGTAGTGCAGCTGGGGGGGGGGGGGGGGGTTAAAAGTTTTTGAAATTATAGAAAGAGTGCAAAAAGTGCACAGGCACGGGCGGGAATCGAACCCGTATCGAATCGTATGGAATACGAGCGACCTAACCGATAAACCACGGTGGCTGGGCTCAAATCACTAAATATTATCATACTGCGACGGCAATGTCCATAACTTGACAAATAATTTTTTATCACGTTTAAAACTTAAAATGTTCATTTTACGACTTGCGACACTTTGCACGAAATTCGCCATTTACACGGTCCAGGGGTTTTGTAGGGGGTCCCACCAAATCCTCAAGCTATCTATCTTTCCCGGAGGCAGGTCAACTGTCTATCTTTGCATACTCGCAGAAAACAAAAGAAATCACAATTGACCTGCGCCAGCAGCTCCAAACACCTGGGCTCCTCCTTCTGTTCGCTTTTGAGCGATTCCAATGTTTTCATAGCTTCGTCAGTCCGATTCAAACGATACTCGCAATAGGCGCGCTCGAAGTAACATTGCCTGAAATTTGCAAATGTTAAAAATTCTGTTCTAAAATCATTTTCTTTCTCATGTTCATGAATCATTTTCTCATGTTCAGAAGGTTTGCAATACGGGGATTTGGGGTTATTCCACTCACTTGACAGACCTTGTAGCAATTTTTTATATCAATCCAGCCATTTTAGCACGATTCAACGTCTAACGTTATTTTCCGTCCATATAGTTGATTTTCCTAGTTTTACTTTGGAAATTGCTCATTAATGGCGCACCGCACACTGAAATTTTGCGTTCAGCGTTGGAACGTTTTTGCACGCTGAACTACAAACGCTGAAATCAAAATCTAAAGAACACAACGTTTTTGAAGCGTAAACAATTCGGAATTTGTAATACTTCGCGCAATTTGCATGCGAGCTGACTTTTTACGCTTCAAAAACGTTGTGTTCTTTAGATTTTGATTTCAGCGTGCAAAAACGTTCGAACGCTGAACGCAAAATTTCAGTGTGCGGTGCGCCATTATTTTTTTCACCACATTCACAAACCACTTATTTGTCACCATGTGCGTCACAAACTTAGTCAAAGTGGGCGGAGTTTTCCTGATCAGCTGCAGGGCGTCCTCGAAGCGGCTCAGCTGCACCAAGGCGGCCACTTTGCACCGGAATGCAGTCTCATCGTCGGGGCGTTGTTTCAGCGCTGATGCCAAATGTAATTATGTCATTTTGATTTGGTGGGCAAACGATTTCTCAGTGTTCGTTTACTAATTGGCTTGGGTCCAAGTGACACTCGTACCTCCTTCCAGAGAATGAGTGCATCACCAAAACACGCAGACCTAAGCCTAAGCCTAAGCAGAGCCTAAAATATTGTGAAAATATTACAAATTTGTATGTAAAGCATATCCAAATAAATGCAAAGTACAAACCTAGGGTTCAAACGATATCACTTTTCGATATCGATATTTGATATTTTTTCAAAATTTTCGATATCGATATTCGATATTTTTTCAAAATTTTCGATATCGATATTCGATACGATATGGACCCTCGATATCGATATTCGATATTAAAAAATGGTCGATATTCGATATCGATATTTCGATATTTTCGATATTCGATCTTTAGCTTTTGGTATAGCAAGGCATATTTCAAGCAGCATATTGTATCTTCATATGGTTGCAAACATGGCTGATTATCTCTTTACTGAAAAGTACAATTGATTTTAACAAGGTTTACAATGGTCAGAATGATAAAATCGAAGAAAAAACATGACAAATCAAATTGTATCAGACAAACAAAAATTGGTAGATATTACAATTCATACTTATAACCCAATTGTTTAAGGGCATGTTGCAAAAAAAGCAGCATATCAGCATTTTCTGGCTTCAAATTTGAGCTAGGTAGTTCAGTAGGTATGTGGAGTAAGCACTCCAACAAAGATGACATTAAATACTTTACTTTTACTCATCAACTTATATACTATAAGCAAATCAAATTAATCACAAATATCTCAAAACAAAAATAATAACTTAATTAAGGACATTATACAGGTTCGATATATCGAAAATATGGTCGATATTCGATATCGATATTCGATATTTTTTCAAAATTTTCGATATCGATATTCGATATTCAATATTTTTTCAAAATTTTCGATATCGATATTCGATATTCGATATTAAAAAATGGTCGATATCCGATATTCGATATTCGATACGATATATCGTTTGAACCCTATACAAACCGTATCCAAATCAATAATCCCAATCGAATTTTTGGCACATTATCAAAAAAGTCGCATAGAGAATGCCGATGAATTGAATCACTATTTGGTGTGAGCAGGGTTGCAAATTTTTTATGATATACCGATGACATGATACTTTTTTTAAATAGCCGCATTTGACACAAAATGTATTCTCATGTCTTCTGTGCACGCTTTAAACACTTGCCGTTTGTAAAATTTGTTTGACCCCCTTGAGTTTTGTTGAAAAATTAGTTGAAAAAGTGCCGCCTTTACAGAAAAGATCATTTTGATTCCATCATTTTGCAGGCACTTTTCCCAAGGATATCCACCATCAATGTTTATCACCCAGAGCACCAGTTCTACATTATTCGACTACATAGTCAATACCGTAGGTACAAAACCAAAAGCACAAATAAAATATCGAAGAAAAACATCGAATGGCCTAAAATTGGCAAAATGCCCAAAAATCACCCCGATTCGCAGCCTTGAGTGCCCTATCGAAATCGCCAGCTTTCTCAGCCTTTGCAACTTCCGTAAAAGCGGCCCTAAGGGCGCTGTCCCCTCCCGCAGACATTTTTAACTCTTCAGACCGACGACGTGACGCGTTTTTCTTTTTTGATAGAAGTTGGCTCAGTGCCAGAGGAAATTAAGTTTTGGATACGGGATGTATTGAAGGCTACTGTTCGGATTTTAAGGGGAAAACATTCGAAAACATAATGTGACAGGATCTTCGGTTCCATTTTACACGTAGTTCTTATCATTCGTTACGATTCTTTAGCCAGTATTTATGTTGTATTCTTTTCAAGGAATTGCAATTTGCACGCCATTTCAGCTGAGATAAAATACCCCTTATGAGAAGTTGGCATTCGGCTAAACACGTTTTGGATACGTCTGACTGAATTTCAATTGCCAGATAAAGTTTTTTCTGTGTACCCGATATCTTGGTTTGGATTGAAGACGATTCCCTGATTGTTTTAATTGGCACCGTGCCAAACAACCGCCTTCGCATTTTTGCCATTTTACACTGGAAATTATTTTGTTTTCTTTTAAGATATGATTGCACGATCAGTGGTATTCCTATCTTAATTGTTTTGATTTCTTTGTTGACATTATGATTTGATTCGATTTCTCACGTTGACATAATGACAAGATTTCAGCGTAGCAAAGATAAATGTGTGCTTTACAGTAACTTTTTCAATCTCAGCTGGGCCACTTGCTTCATTTCCGGTACAGAAAAAACGTTTTCACCGTTTTTCACATACAAAAACATACTAGGTAATGCACTGTACTAGTGATGGAAAAGCGCCAGAAAAAAGGGCGCCAGGCGCCAATGGCGCCATGGCGCCATTCGGATAGTGGGCGCCAGGCGCCAAGAGCGCCACAGAAAAAGGGCGCCAAGCGCCAAGGGCGCCATGGCGCCATTAAGAAAGTGGGCGCCAGGCGCCAAGGGCGCCATGGATATAGGGCGCCAAGCGCCAAGGGCGCCATGGCGCCATTTAAAAAATAGGGCGCCAGGCGCCAAGGGCGCCAAATTAAATAAGTGCGCATAATACCATGCACATGCTAAAAAATTTGCCCAGAACTGCAGTGCACACATTCACTTATTTATCTACGTTCTCCAGAATATAATTAACAAAAACTGAGACTATACACAAATTCTTTTGCATAAATCATATTCACAATAGACATTCAATTCAAACACAATACAAATTGTTATTTGACAAAACAATGCATTATTCACTACAAAATTTTTTCTCCAATGCATCCAAAGCACGTGAAAGTGGAATTTAAATGATTTGAATCTGTTGATTGACTAGTTTGCAGATTCGACAGTTCATTAGTCATGTCAGCTTCTGATTAAGAACGTTTGATGAACCGCTAGATGAAAGATTTCTTTTCACTCGCATCACGTCGTCCATTTTTCTGGCGAATTTAGACCATCCATGGACGCGCTTACACAGCGTTCAACTTGAAACCCTGCTGGCGCCATTTTGGCGCCCTTTTAGGGCAGGGCGCCAGGCGCCAAGGGCGCCACAGGAAAAGGGCGCCAAGCGCCAAGGGCGCCATGGCGCCTTTCAGAAAGTGGGCGCCAGGCGCCAAGGGCGCCACAGGAAAAGGGCGCCAAGCGCCAATGGCGCCATGGCGCGGCGCCCTTTGGCGCCCTCAAATGGCGCCAGCGCCATGGCGCCATTCCATCACTACACTGTACTTTTTCTATTGGGTACTTTACTTAAGCCTTGCGCAAGTTCTGTCACCGATTTGATGTAAAATTCGGTGTAAAATTTGATTATCATGTTATTTTGAATTACCGTATTACCTCGAATTATCCCCCCTTGAATTAACACCCCCCTCGAATTAACCCCCTCAAAATGGGCTGGGGAAATAATAAACCCCCCCCTCGAAATACTCCCGCCCCCTTCGGAATGATGTACGTCATGTACATAATAAATACGTCATGTATGCAACGTACATGATGTATATTACTGTTAATTTGCATTGCAGCTACACATAGACTACCGTATATCCTTGAATAAGACCCCCCCCTTGAATAATACCCCCCTTGAATAACACCCCCCTGTTGGCCAGGTGAGGAAAAAATAACGCCCCCCCTTGAATAACTCCCCCCTCTAGAATAAGTCCCCCCTCTGGTAAAAAC
>OZ038460.1:22796083-22840306 GCA_964036195.1 Sphaerolaimus hirsutus
TGATTATGAGCAAAAATTGGGGCAAAATTTCTCAAAAACCACTCCAGATAGATAGATAGCTGAGCGATTTGGGGGGGTCTTTGGGGGTAGTAGCCAAAAATTTTGCCTCGGGATAGATAGATAGCTGAGCGGCCTCCGGGATAGATAGATAGCTGGCCGATTTGGGGGGGCAGCCCCCCCATTTATTTCAAATTAATTTGCATTAATTTTCCCAAAAAGATAATTATCTTTTAGGTTGTGCGGCCTCATCATGTAAATACATATAAATATACCTATTGGCAAATTGTAATCATCCAAAGGAAACAGATTCTGTCTAAATCAACCACTACAACTAAATACATAAATATCACATGGTTAACA
Organism: Sphaerolaimus hirsutus; assembly: GCA_964036195.1. Classification (NCBI taxonomy): domain Eukaryota; kingdom Metazoa; phylum Nematoda; class Chromadorea; order Monhysterida; family Sphaerolaimidae; genus Sphaerolaimus; species Sphaerolaimus hirsutus. The sequence goes on from OZ038460.1 coordinate 22,796,444, forward strand.
TCGCACAAATGATTGTGAAAATACCATGCATGGAGGTGCGCCAGATGCCCATAAGGCGCTCAACTGAAATCAAATTCGAACGTAGGGCGCAGCCAAGGCGCCGACAAGCGAGGAATTGTGCGCGTTTTGCGCCTGGCTCCCAGTGACAGTCCCGCACCCAGTAAAGTGTCTTGCAGAGTGTCGAATACCACACAATGTGTCAATCAAAAGAAAATAGAAAAGATTTTATTACTGAACTTTTAAATTTTGCCGTTTGACATTTTACATGGCATTTGACACTTGACATTACACTTTACAGGGTGCGGTACAGCCCCTGGGCTCAGCGTTGTTGTTGGCGCCGGCGCCAAAATGCGTGGCGCTTTTCCATCTCCAAACTACACCTACCACAAAATCGAACGCACAAATAAATCTTCATCAAAAAACACATTAAAAACCAACAAAAATCAATTCAAAAATGTTTCTTTTTCTTGACATTAGCCTTTCTCTGCCCGCCGGGCCTCTGCTGTCGGGGACCGGGGGCCTGGGGCACTTTTGGACTGGCTGGCAAGTTGCCAGCTGCCTGGGCTGGTCCCGTTGGTTTGGTGGAAGAGTCCCTGAAAATGGGCAGTGAATTATATATTGTGTCTATGCACACCACACGCACACTAGTTTTCAAACAAAATTGCGAAAACTCATAAATCAGCATCTAATGCATTTCAGTTGACCGGAATGAGCTAATTTGAATCCCCGTCAACTGCAGTTGACGGACACTTCAGTCCAGTTAGCTTAGTTTGGTCCAAAGCTGATTTATGGGGTTTCACAGTTCCGATGAAAACTAGTGTGTGTAGAGCCATTAGACATATTTTTTTAGAATGGCTGTTCCTGTTTAAGCTGCGTTTACACTGCGACTTGTGCCGACAATTCGAAAAGTGAAAAAGTTCCATAATTTTGGTATTAAGTTCCATATCTGCGAGAAAATGCAGTGAAGTATACTCACTAGTTAACTGCACTCACGTGCCAATTTGCAGATAAATCGTCCATGTCGCTCCAGAGTTATAAGCATTTGAAAAATATTTCCAAAAAAGCGAACCGACAAGCGGAATATTTTTTGAAATGCTTATAACTCTGGAACGACATGGACGATTTATCTGCAAATTGGCATGTGAGTGCACTTAACTGGTGAGTATACTTCACTGCATTTTCTTGCAAATATGGTACTTTTTTCCAAAATTATGGAACTTTTTCACTTTTTAAAATTGTCGGCACAAGTCGCAGTGTAAACGCAGCTTTCCGAAAGATTGTGAATCGCGCACCAAATGTGTAAATTATGTAAAGTAAATTTAATGAAACGCGATTTATTGTACTGGACTAATTTATTGAATGAGAAATACCCAAATACTCGAATAAGACCCCATGGGTGTTATTTTTTCGTCAGAAGTTTTGGAGGGGAAGTTCTCCGTGGGGGGGGGGGGGTTATTATTTCCTCAGGAAACTTGGACTTAATTCATTGTATGGATGCAGCATGTAAACTCGTGTAATTCAGGTAAATATTTCACTGTCCAACAACAACAAAACAATGTGTATACACTGCATACACATTATGTATCCGCTGCCATACGCTACTATTATTTTATAGTTTTGTATTGTATCCTTTTCATCAGAGGAGGGAGTTATTTAAGAGGGGGAGTTATTCAAGCGGGGGAGTTATTTTTTTCTCACCCCGCCAGCAGGGGGTAGACAATTTCAAGGGAGGGAGTTAATCGAGGGGGGTCTTATTCGAGAGTTTGCGGTATTTGGTGCAAAATAAGTACGAATAGTTTTGAAAGTTCTTCCTATCCAAGAACGTAAATGCAATGAAAAGTTGCATGAAAATACTGACGAAAAATCCAACCTCAAATCCCCCCCCCCCAAATTTTACAGGCTAAATAATTCGGGACTATTCAAAGGATCTACAGTATATTTACAAATGCAACTCACAGCTGATTGGTGAGGGCCGCGCCGGCGGCGGCGCCCTGAGTTCCCCTGCCCACATCCCGATCCCTATGTCTCTTATCCTTTCTCTTTTTGAATGTCGATCGTTCATATTTCGGCAACCAGCGTTCAGGATCAGGTTTCACATTGGGATCGTAATCCTTGGGTAGGCGGAGCTTACGCTTCCTTTTGCGCTTTTTAGGCGCCTGTCCAGGGGTCTGGGTATTTTTTATATTTATTTTAGGGTGGAATTGCGGGGGAAATGTATTTTGGCAGTTAAATCGCTTCTTTCAGTGTTTTTGCAAACGTTTGCACCCTGTTTGCGATTTGCAAAAAGTACAATTTTCAAACTTACGGAATGTCCGAAAGTTTAGAGACAAACCCGAAATGTGATGTTTACATACAATATAGGCTTGTCAGCATACACAGAGTCCATAAAAACAAGTTATCTAAAAACAGGCTCCATAAAGACCAGTTAGGCTCCATCCCGCTAGGGTTCAAACGGGATTGACTTTTCGGGATCGGGATCGGGATTGGTTTTTTGAGATTTCGGGATCGGGATCGGGATTGGCCGGGATTGGGGTCACGGGATCGGGATTGGCATTTTTTCGGGATCGGGATTGGGGTCTTGGGATAGAGATTTTGGCCAATGTTTTGGCATCCACAGTTGTTCATAAAGGTCTAAAAACACTGTTGGATGCCAGAAACGTGGCATAAAATGAACGCTGGGGGTTTGCGTTCACATTTTTGCATGCAAAAACGTCGTTTTTTCACTTTTGATAATTTTCACTAATTTTTCCGGGATCGGGATCCCGGACTTTGGAGTTTCTCGGGATCGGGATTTGAAAAGTTTCGGGATCGGGATCGGGACTGCTAAATCCCGGAATTTCACGGGGTCCGGGATCGGGATCGGGATCCCGTTTGAACCCTACATCCCGCTATATGTATTTAGAAATGTTAAACAGTTATTTGTGTTCCATTTTGCACACCTGAATTTGCAAATGCAAACTCACAAACTGCTAAAACCCTGGCAAATCACTCACATTTGGCGCATGTTTAGCCTCCTTTCGCATCCAATAGCGCTCGCCCATCAAAATCGCCTCAGAGCTCTCCAGTTTGTCCACGTCCAACGCCCCCGTGTCCATCTGAAACATTTCGATGCAAAAAATACAAAAATGTCAAAAAGCTATGGCGGATTCGAACCTGATCCAGCTGGGAGCCGAGCGCGGGCAGCTGCTGGCTGAGTTGCTCGGCGCGCTCGGAATCAAATTCGCTATAGATCTGCATCAAACGCGCCACAACCGAAGCGCTGTCTGGACGCAGCCTGTGTGGAGCGTTGTTGTAACAATATCTCAATTTTTTGAAAGATATCAAACCCCAGCAAATCAAGTATTTGCTATCTTCAAACCCCCGTGAACAGATTCAAACCACCGCAAGTAAATTAGGGAACATTTCATAGTAACTGCCCGAAAAATTGACAAAAAAATGTGCGGAAACTAATAAAAATAATTTGGTTTTTAAAAACCGTGCAGCTGCAAAATTCAACTATTGAAACATTTCCGCCCAGGTGCCACGGCCAGACCCGCCAAATAAAATGCCATGCAAAGTGTCTCACGTAAAACTCAGCAAAACAATTTAAAGAAATTTGGCTATTTCCAGGGCATTTTACACCACTTCAGCCACTTTGCATGACATTTGACATTTACATGGCATTCTGCAGGGTCAGGTAAATGCGAACATGTAAAATCACGCAAACTCCATCCATCAACTCCCAATTCACCCCCGCCACCGACTGCCTCAACTTCTCCAAGTAAGCGGACGCCTTGGCATGTTGCCCATCGCGCATGTGCATCAGGGCGCACTGCTCCAGCAGGGTCTCCAAGTGCCGCTCGCCGCACTGCTGCATGGCCGCGTCGAAGATGGCCGCCGCGCGGCTGCTCACTTCCGTTTTGGACGACTGCGACTTGACGCCGGCGCGGCCGCGCGCCATCCACACCAGCACGCCTACCATCGCGGGAGATAGGTGACCTGAAGGGGTTGGGGGTCTTCAAGGGGGTGGTTTTAGATCTAGAGGGTTGCGGGAAAGGGGGGGGGGTTAGACGTTATATACCTAGCTAAACAAATGTCCCCCAGAGGAGCGGCTTGCTATCTATCGAACCCTCTCAGGGCCCTAAATCTAAGAACCCTAATTTTGGAAGTTTTGAAAAAACTGGTTTTGAATAAAAACCCAAGCGGGGTCGTGAAATAAGTTTTTTCCACCCCTCCTTCGACCCCGTGTTTGCCCACAAACCGTCACTGGCGGCAGCCTCTAGCATGGCGCCGCACTCTGCAAAATCACCGCTGAGCCAATGAACGTTCGCCAGCGCCAGACGCAACCCGTCGTCGTTCGGCCGCTCGGCCAGACTCTGCGAATTAGGGATAGATGGAATTTAAAAGTTTTTAAAAAACTTTTTTTTTAAACATCAACCAAAACTTTTTAATAGCATTCAATTAACATTAGCCTTCCCTTATAATATTATTTAACTACGACTCTTCGTATTAGGGATAAATGGACTTCAAAAGTTTTTTAATAATTTTTTTTAAAAACCTCAACCAAAACTTTTTAATAGCATTCAATAACATTAGCCTTCTCTTATAATATTATTTAACCACAATTGCCATGTCATGCCCAACTTCAAATGAAGTCACACATGTAGGGAATTGGCCCACAATTTCGATAGACACATCCCGTACTAGCGTTCTAAACGGGTATATTTTGAAAAACTAATAAAATATAATCTCAAAATAAAATGCCACCATAATATACCGAAAAAATTATAAATCTAAAGAATCTTAAGAAAACTAAAAAGTATGACTTTTAATATTTTCTACAATTTAAAATAACATCTACCGTATTTCCTCGAAATACCCCCCCCCCCTCAAAATGGGCACTATGTATTTGTGGTCCAGGAAATGCATAACAGACGTTCAAAACACTTACTGTGTTACGTTAGAACATCGTTTATACCATCTACATCCTTATATAAGGCTGTAAAAATTTATAAATGGTGGTTATTGTTGCATTTTTCACGTTTTTCGCTCAAAATTTCCACTCTGAAAAAATAAACCCCCTGGGGGTATTTCGAGGAAATACGGTAAATAACCCGAAACCTTTCAAATGACCCCCCTGCCCCCAGCTGACCTCCCTCAAGACCTGGGCAGCTCGCTTGTGGTCCTTCTGTCTGAGACAGAGCGCAGACTCGACCAGGGCCGCGTCAGCACTGGCGCCCTGGCGACGCAACTCCGCCAGCGCTCGGCGGCACGGCTCCAGCTGTGGGGCAGTTGAGTGTGATGCAAAGCTATGGGGCATTTGTGTGTGCACAATCGTCTAGGGTTGGCACTTGATTTTTTTAAACTGATTTTTTTTAGAAATCTGATTTTTTTTTAAATCAAAGGGGGTAAACTGATTTTGATTTTTAAAAATCAAAAGGCAAAATTTCTGGTAGACTTGCAAGGACGTATCCAGGGGGGAGGGGGGGCGGGGGGGGCTGCAGCCCCCCCCCCGTTCCCGGGGTGAGACCAAAAAAATCGAGGGAAATGCGACTTCTCCTATACATTTTTCACGTTTTGTGCAAAAAATTTGCGCGCAAGCGCGCATTCACCCCCGCAAATGTATATTTATCAGTGGATCGGTCCCCTTAGGCACAAATCCCTCAAATTTCTGTCAAAAATGTGCCCGTCGGCGTATATGTACGTATATTTACATAAATATACAGTGGTTTCAGGCACTGGCGCCAGCGCCAATGACGCCATGGCGTGGCGCCTACGAATGGCGCCAGCGCCAGGGAGCTATTTCGTCACTATATGGGCAAAATTTTAGGGGGGGGGCTGAGCCCCCCCCGCTCGCCGGGCTCCGTAAACAAGCAGCCCCCCCCGCTCAAAAATCCTGGATACGTCCCTGTAGACTTGCACTAGGTATTTTGCAATTTTTTGCGCGCAATTTCTCATACACATTGCCATTGGTGGTGTTTTCATGGGTTTTGGGGTATTTTTAGTGTAAAATCTTACATTTATTCATGTTACCGTGTAATTATAAGCCGTGCTCGGTGCTATGCTAGTGTAGTATACTAGCAGGATTCTCTCCGACCTTCGGTCGGGTTTTGTGGTTCTCTACAATTAATACCATTGGAGAAAATATGATACTTTAGTTAAGTTTGCCCACATGCTAGGCATGTGTTTTGAAATGTGGTATGTAATGTACCAACAATAACAAGACCAATACCAAAGATGCAATGTTTTGGAATGGATTTTTGTAAATTTCTGTAAAATGGTTGGGCATGAAACTTGGTAGTAAAATGTGGACAGTTTGCGATTTGGTATGATGGTGTGCAGTGTGCATTCTGTGTGGTATAGGTTTTGTGATATGATAGTGTGGTTTTTGCAAGTTGTCAAACTTTGTTGTAATCTTCAATTGATTACATTTGTGCTTTGCTGTTCTTTTTGTGTTTGTAAATCCTTGTGGTATTAATTGTAGAGAACCACAAAACCCAACTGAAGGTTGGAGAGAATCCTGCTATAGGTACCCACTACTCAGAGGCTTGCAAAAACTGACACCCCAATGGGGACCCCCCTCCAAATGGCACCCCCCGGGGAACCCCCCCAAAAGTGGCACCCCCCGGGGAACCACCCAAAAATGGGACCCCCTAGGGCCCCACAAATATGGCACCCCCTGAGGACCACCAAAAAATTGCACCCCTTAGGGACCCCCCAAAAATGGCACCCATTGGGACCCCCCAAAAATAGCACCCCCTGGGGACCCCCAAACATGGCACCCCCTAGGAACCCCCACAAAAATGGCACCCCCTGGGGACCCACCCAAAGTTGGCTCCCCCTGGGGACTCTCCAAAAATGGCACCCCCCTGGGGACCCCCCCAAAATGGCACCCCCTATGGACCTCCCCCACAAAAAAAAATATAGCACCCCCCTGAGGACCACCAAAAAATTGCACCCCTGGGGACCACCCAAAAAATGGCATACCATGTGGACCCCCTTGAAATGGCACCCCCATATGTACCTCCAGAAATTGGCACCCCCTTGAGACCCCCCAAAAATGGCACCCCATGGGGACCCCCTCTAAATCCTGTAAACACAGCCCCTAGTTTGGAAACTCCTGTAAACTCAGCCCCTAATTTGGAAACTCCTATAAACTCAGCCCCTAACTTGCAAACTCTCGTAAACTCAGCCCCTAACTTGCAAACTCCCATCAACTCAGCCCCTTATTTGTAAGCTCCCATAAACTCAGCCTCTAATTTGAAAACTCCCATAAACTCAGCCCCCAATTTTGGAAACTCCTGTAAACTCAACCCATAATTTGGAAACTGCTGTAAACTCAGCCCTAATTTGGATACTCAAATAAACTCAGCCCCTAATTTAGAAACTCCCATAAACTCAGCCCCTAATTTGGAAACTCCCTTAAAATCAGCCCCTAATTTGGAAACTCCCATTAACTCAGCCCCTAGTTTGGAAACTCCCATAAACTCAGTCCCTAATTTGGAAACTCCAGTAAACTCATTTTCAGGTTTATGGTAATGTAGTGTGAACATGGTATGAATATTTCAAAAAATCACTATCATCAATCCACAAATGCATCAATTCACAATTTTCAATTTTTTAGCCCCAGGGGTTAGACTTAAAAGGTTATGGTAATGTACAGTAGAAATGGAGTGCACATCTCAAATCACTGCAATAAAAAACCCACAAACGCATCATTTCACAAATTGAAAGTTTTTGTGCCCAGGGGTTCATTATCAGGGTTTTAGTAACGTGGTGTCAAGATGGAGTGCATATTTGAAATTGCTACAATCAGAAACCCACAAACACATCATTTTATGATTTGAAAATTTTTGGTCCTGGGGGTTCATTTTCAGGGTTATGGTAATTAGGGTTCAAACGGGACCGCGGTCCCGGTACATGGTTCGGCAAAAAGTCGGGACTGGGGCGGTCCCGGTCCCGGTCCCGGTCCCGACACCCCAGTCCCGGTCCCGGTCCCGACAATTGAAAAAAGCCAGTCCCGGTCCCGGTCCTGACCACCCAGTCCCGGTCCCGGTCCCGGTCCCGGAATTTTTCAGCGGTCCTGATAAGAAAAATTGACCGGACTGGATCCAAATTTTGCCTTTAAATACTTGTAAAATTCGGAAAAATTTGCTCCAGTCGGCGCATTCTCATTCAGTCGACGAATTTTTGACGTTTTTTTGGTGAGTTCCAAACATTCTCATTCATGTTCGACATCAGAGAAGGCTGAAAAAATTTTTTTCCTTCAGAAAGCACTGTGCCAGCTTATGTATCAATACTCACTGTCATAATTTTCATGCATTATGTCCTTTTTAGTGACTCAATTGAATTTTGTGACTTTTATTATATTTTTAATGACAATTTTGATTGAATGAAGTGTGGAAATCGTATGAAACTTCTGAAAATATGCATTCAAATGGTTATCGGTCTCGATAGGGCTCAAAAGGGGGTTGTGGTCCTGGTACCTGGTTCGGTAAATCCTGGTCCCGGTCCGGATGCCCCAGTCCCGGTCCCGGTCCCGGTCCCGACAATTGAAAAATGCCAGTCCCGGTCCCGGTCCCGGTCCCGACCACCTAGTCCCGGTCCCGGTCCCGGTCCCGATAAGAAAAATTTCTGGTCCCGGTCCCGGTCCGAAAAACTGGTCCCGTTTGAACCCTAATGGTAATGTAGTGTCAAAATGAAGTGCATATTTCAAATCAAGGCAATCAAAAAGCCACAAATGCATCATTTCACAATTTCTTATTTATTAGCCCCATGGGTTCAATTTAAGGCTTACAGTAATGTAGAGTTGAAATTGAGTCATTTCAAATCAGTGCAATTAGAAACCTGCAAAATGCATCATTTCACAATTAGAAATTTTTGGGTCTAGGGGTTCAATTTCAGGGTTTTAGTAATGTAGTGTCAAAATGGAGTGCATATTTGAAATCGCTACAATCAGAAACCCACAAATGCATCATTTTATGATTTGAAAGTTTTTGGCTTAGGGGGTTCATTTTTATGGTTATGGTAATGTAGTGTCAAAATGAAGTGCATATTTCAAATGAGTGCAATCAGAAACCTGAAAATGAATGATTTCACAAATTGAAAGTTTTTGGCTCCAGAGGTTCATTTTCAGGGTTATGGTTATGTAGTTTTCAGGGTTATGTAGTGTCAAAAAGGATTGCATATTTCAAATCAGTGCAATTAGAAACCCACATCAAATCATTTCACAATTTCTAATTTTTTAAGCCCTGGGCATATTTGAAATTGCTACACTCAGATAGGGTGGCAGACGGTACGGCCTTGCGGTAAACCGTACGGTACGGTAAATTTCCCATTTTGCGGTAAACGGTACGGTAAGGTAAATCTTCAATTTTGCGGTAAACGGTACGGTACGGTCAATCTGAAAAGTGCGGTACGCGGTACGGTACGGTACGGTAAATTTCCAATGTCAGAAATGTATCAATGCGGAACTATGTAGGGGCTTATTTATTGTGTAGAAGGAAGAAATAGGGAAAAAGTTGCAAAAAGTGGGTGAAAAAATGCAGTAGCTGAAAATAGTTGAAAATGAGTATATGACCATACATCAAACCTATCATTGCAACAAAAAAGCTCATAAAAGAAAGTAAATACATTGAGGGTGATGTTTCACACCTTGAGAGCGTCTTGAAGCGCATGGCTTGATTTTATAAAGCACATTATACTAATGTTAATCATGAATTATAGCAATTATGCATGCAGAAATGGAAGGGCTTCAAACAGGAAAACAATGTTGTGAAAGTTGCGCGCTTGCGCGCAAATTTTTTTCAGAAAATCACATTAATTTGCATCAATAAATTGACATATTTAAGGTCAATCTGAGAAAAATTTACTGCATTTTCGGCGGTAAATGAGTGCGGTACGCGGTACGGTACGGTAAATTTTGGAAAATGCGGTACGCGGTACGGTATGGTAAATTTCTAAAAGTGCGGTAAACGGTACGGTACGGTACGGTAAATTTCCCAAAAATGCGGTGCAGTACGGTACGGTACGGTAAATTCTGCCACCCTACACTCAGAAACCCACAAATCCATCATTTTATGGTTTGAAAGTTTTTGGCCCAGGGGGTTCATTTTTAGGGTTATGGTAATGTAGTGTCAAAATGAAGTGCATATTTCAAATGAGTGCTATCAGAAACCCGAAAATGCATGATTTCTCAAATTGAAAGTATTTGGCCCCATGGGTTCATTTTTAGGGTTATGGTAATGTAGTGTCAAAATGGAGTGCATATATCAAATTGGTGCAATCATAGACCCAAATTTGAAATCAGTGCAATCAGAAACCCAAAAATGAATGATTTCACAAATTGAAAGTTTTGGGCTCCAGAGGTTCATTTTCAGGGTTATGGTTATGTAGTTTGCAGGGTTATGTAGTGTCAAAACGGAGTGCATATTTCAAATCAGTGCAATTAGAAACCCACATTGAATCATTTCACAATTTCTGATTTTTTAAGCCCTGGGCATATTTGAAATCACTACACTCAGAAACCCACAAATCCATCATTTTATGATTTGAAAGTTTTTGGCCCAGGGGGTTCATTTTAGGGTTATGGTAATGTAGTGTCAAAATGAAGTGCATATTTCAAATCAGTGCAATCAGAAACCCGAAAATGCATCATTTCTCAAATTGAAAGTATTTAACCCCATGGGTCCATTTTGAGGGTTATGGTAATGTAGTGTCAAAATGGAGTGCATATATCAAATCAGTGCAATCAGAAACCCAAATTTGAAATCAGTGCAATCAGAAACCCAAAAATGCATCATTTCACAAATTGAAAGTTTTTGGCCCCAGTGGTTCATTTTCAGGGTTATGGTAATGTAGTGTCAAAATTAAGTGCATATTTCAAATGAGTGCAATCAGAAACCCGAAAATGCATCATTTCTCAAATTGAAAGTATTTGGCCCCATGGGTTCATTTTTCGGGTTATGATAATATAGTGTCAATGGAGTGCATATATCAAATCAGTGCAATTAGAAACCCACAATGCATCATTTCACAATTTGAAAGTTTTGGCCCCATTTTGGGTTCAATTTCAGGGTTATCGTAATGTACTGTCAGAATGGAGTGCATATTTCTAATCATTGTAATCAGTAACCCACAAATGCATTATATCACAATTTATATTGTTTAGCCCCGGGGGCCTCACTTAAGGATTATGGTAATGTTATTGTTAACTCCCATAAACTCAGCCCCTAATTTGGCAAACACCCATCAACTCAACTCCCATAAACTCAGCCTCTAATTTGTAAACTTGTGTCAACAGCCCCTTATCTTTAAACTTCTGTCAACTCAACCCTAATTTATTAACACCCATCAACTCAACCCTGAATTGTAAACTCAGCCCCTAAAAACTCAGGTCAACCCCCTATACATGTGCAATTGCATTCTTGGGAAGCAACTTTGCCATCTACAAACCCTGTTTGTCAAGATTGTGGATCGTGTTTGTAAAGGGCATTTGTACTAATAAATAGTGACTGCATTGTGTGCAAAAACACACACGAATCGGGCACAATGAGGCCTGTGATTGTGCCTCCTATCTTTTGCATTGAAGCATCCTTAGCGTGCAGTTCTCTCGAAATTGTATAGGTGTTGATAATATGCAGCCAATGTGCTACCACATGCTTCTACAGTGTGAAACATCACAGTCAATGTATTAGCCTTCTATTAAAACATTATTTAAGCACTATTCCATGCTGAACTTCACTTGAAGTCATGAACATCCGCCAAAAGGAGATATACGTAATAAGTCGACATAAAAATGGATATTTTTGAAAGAAATCACTGCTTATAATGCTATCCCATGACTCCACAGTTATAATATGACCACAATAGACATAAAAATACATTGTCTGACACTTAACATACACATATTTTTTCTCTACACCCCATTTTGCACGATGTGAAAAAAAATCTGATTTAAATTTTTTTTAAATTAAGTTAAAAAAATCGATTAAAAAAATCAAGGTGTTTAAAAAAATTATTTTTTTTCCAACCCTTCAATCGTCACTGCAAAAATCTTATTTGGGAAACGCAGATTTTTTTGAGGCTTTTTGGACATCGTCAGGCTTGAAGGTTTATATAAGATTTCTAAGGTTCTAGACTGTTAAAAAATCGTATTTTTAAAATGTTTCAAATCACCCAAAAAGTGCTTATATAGCAAGAATAAATACAAACCAAAAAACCCTCACACAATGAGCGCTTGCGCGCAAAATAACTGCAAAAAAACTGGATTGCTACCAAAGCCCTCCACGATTTTTATAGCTCAGGTTAAATTAAAGTCAATTAACTCAAAAGATTCTCCAACCTGATTACTGTGCAGCTGCAGCAAAGCATTATTAAAAGCGACAACGCGTCGCTGCAGCGCGCTCAATTTCTGCTCCACAGTGGACGCAGTGCACGCTTTGAGCTTTTTCCTGGCGTCGAACAGGTTCGCTTCCTGCTTGATGGACACGATGTTGTTGTTGGCCACCGCCGACACCGACACGTCCGACGGTCTGAGGAGTAATTTTATTTTTTAAAGTCAATTATTCTAATAAAATTTTTCAGCTATCTGTTTCAGTTATCCCACGCTAGGGTTGGGAATTTCAAAATTTTCGGTTCCGGTTCTCGGTTCTCGGTTCCAAAAGATTTCGGTTCGGGTATCGGTTCTCGGTTCCTGAAAATTTTCGGTTCCGGTTCTCGGTTCGGTTCTTAAACTCGGTTCCGGTTCGGTTCTTTCGGTTCTAAAATGATCAAAATTTCGGTTCCGGGTAATAAAATAACCGGGTATCGGGTAATAATCGGCTGAACAACAGAAAAACAATATACCCAAGTTAACATGTGTAGGTAAGTACATTGGTTGGATATTTCATACTACAGGAGCATATCACAGCTTATTATTTCATGGTAGAATGCAGAAATCAGAGTTGTTATAATAATACTGGTATTTAAAAAAGTGTAAAAGCAAACAGATACGTTTTCTGTACTCGCGTACTTTCAAAAAGTACACGAGTAAATGAGTACTGGTATTTTTTTCTGGAGGAAACGTAAATGTATTTATGTATTACGCGAGTGAGTACGCGTATTATTTTGAGTACAAACATAAATAACTTTTGCCAACTACGGTTAAAACTGCCACAAAACCAATGAAAACTACTACCAGTGATAATGTGTATACTGCAGCAACATTACACCTTACAATGAAATCTACCATATCCCATCTGAATAAACAAACATACATAAAAAATTTCATCATACCGTATTACCTCGAATTATCCCCCCCACCTTGAATTAAACCCCCCCCCTCGAATTAACCCCCCTCAAAATGGGCTGGGGAAATAATAAACCCCCCCTCGAAATACCCCCCTCCGGAATGATGTACATCATGTATGCAATGTACATGATGTATTTATTACTACTTATTTGCATCGCAGCTACTCTTATACGCTCATTTGTGTACAGATGTACATTTATAGCCCCAATATAACCTATATTCTTACATTTATTACCGTTTTTGTGTAAGAAAAGGTGTATTCTTTACTATGATTTTCACGAAAATTTCTGGCAAAATAAACCCCCCCCCCTCGAATTAACCCCCCCTCAAATTTTGCTGGCGAAATAATAAACCCCCATGGGGGTATTTCGAGGTAATACGGTATTTATCAAAACAATTTGATAAATATGATGAAATTTTTTTTTGTTTGTTCTTTTATTCAGGTGGGATATGGTAGATTTCATTGTAAGGTGTAATGTCGCTGGAGTATATGTGAAATTACACGCTCCCGCGCAATAATTTTGCAAACAGATGAATTTTGCAATTCTGAACACGCACCAAGATGTTCAGCTGCTGTTTAAAGGCTTAGATGTAGGTGTTGAAAAAACGCTGTTTAAAAACTTTAAGATTCCTAGAAAATTTCGGTTCTTTCGGGTATTTACTTCGGTTCCGGGTATAAGTGCCGGTTCTCGGTTCCGGTTCGGTTCTCAAGCTCGGTTCCGGTTCTCGGTTCTCGGTTCCAAAATAGTGCTCGGTTCTCGGTTCGGTTCGGGTCGGTTCGGTTCCCCAACCCTATCCCACGCCCCGTCTGAATAATTAAGGAAAAGTTAAAGGTAATTTTGATTTTCTCCCACTAAGCATAAACCATTGTATTCACTCAGACAGACAGACTTCTATTCATCAAAATACGGTAAGATTCCCTGCAGAGCATTAAATCCGCCCAGTATAAATACCTTACTAATTATTGATAAATATTTACAAAATCAAAATGTAAATCACCTCAATTTAAGGACATCCAGGTAAATCTCAAGTGCCTTGCCATTTTCCTTCAACATTTGATGGCAATAAGCCATTTGCGCATCGATTACAGCTTGTTCATCTTGGATTTCCTCTTCTGAAGCACCGTCTTCCAGGAGAGTTTCAGCACACAATTCTGATGTTGGAAAAAAGTTTTAAAAAAAGTGAAATAAATATTTATTTAAGTATGAGCGAGGACTGGGCTTTCACACATGGCAACTTTCAGGCGATGTAAAATGTCAAATGCCATGTAAAAACCCGTGGAAAATGTATTAAAAAATTTACCGGGAGTTTACATGACTTTAGACACCATTTATGACATAGTAGATTTTGCAGGGCACTTTAATCATTAAGTAATTGATTAACACAAAATTAACAATACAAATTAAAATGTAACAAAAAATTGTTACACCTTCCCACGTATGTAGGTGACCTTAAACATATTTTTTTGGAAAAACAACAGTTAAAAACCCTGCACGCACTTCTAGCACTAGCCAGCTCCTCTAGGGCCTCGTGCAAGTGCCCCCCAGCAGCCAGGGCGCACGCCCTATTGTAGTGTTGTTCATAAGTCTCCGCACAGATCGCATCCATGCTGGGGTCTTGGTGCCCGGACAGGGCCTGGAAGGGTGCCAATTTTTATTTTTGAAAAATTTCAATTTAAAAAAAAGGTTTAAAAAATTTGGATGTGAGTGATCGACCGGGCGTTTTGGCCTTTGCTATTTGGGCAATTTTTCATTGGTTGTGTAACATTTTTTCAAAGCTTCCATTTCTGTATGTTTGCATTTTATGTAGCGTACCCAATGTGTTTCCACATGCTTCTGAAGTAGGGCTGTGGAAATTTTTTTAATGACCCCGTTTTTGAAAAATAACATGTTTTGACGTAAAACGGTGACTGGTAACCTTAGTTTGTGACTTTTGACAAAATGGTGACTTAAATTGAAATTAAGTCATTAAAATTCCCACAAAACCAATGAAAACCAATTAATGAATAATTATGGTTTCACAACAACTGTTTATCTGTAAGTAAGTGTAGAAATCGCGTTGAAATGTTAAAAAACGGTTTAAAAATATGAAGTATCACTCCGAATGTAACCGTTATGTATGTGCAACTCCACCTTCAAAATTAAAGGAAAAAACTAATCGAAAAAATTCACATTCAAATTCAAAAAAAAAAATTCAATCCCACCTGAGCGGCGCGCACGGCGAGCAGATTGGCCGCGCGTTCAGAGTCGAACTCGTCGGAGGTGTGCCGCACCAGCTTCGTGTACAGCGCCGCGCACTCGCTCCACGATTCTAGGCGGTAGTGCAGCTGGGGGGGGGCATAAGAGAGTTTTGGAAATTATAGAAAGAGTGCAAAAAGTGCACTGCCACGGGCGGGAATCGAACCCGCGCCTTTGGTATGGAATACGAGCGACCTAACCGCTACCACGGTGGCTGGGCTCAAATCACTAAATATTATCATACTACGACGGCAATGTCCATAACTTGACAAATAATTTTTTTAAACATTTGAAACTTAAAATGTTCATTTTACGACACTGCACGAAATTCGTTATTTATACGGTCCAGGGGTTTTGTAGGGGGTCCCCCCAAATCCTCAAGCTATCTATCTGTCCCGGAGGCCGGTCAACTGTCTATCTATACCCACTCGCAGAAAACAAAAGAAATCACAATTGACCTGCGCCAGCAGCTCCAAACATCTGGGCTCCTCCTTCTGTTCGCTTTTGAGCGATTCCAATGTTTTCATAGCTTCGTCGGTCCGATTCAAACGATACTCGCAATAGGCGCGCTCGAAGTAACATTGCCTGAAATTTGCAAATGTTGAAAATACTGTTCTAGTTTTCATTTTGAATTTTCTTTATCATGTTCATGAATCATTTTCTCATGTTCAGAAGGTTTGCAATACTGGGATTTGGGGTTATTCCACTCACTTTACAGACCTTGTAGCAATTTTTTTATATCAATCCAGCCATTTTAGCGCGATTCAACGTCTAACATTATTTTCCGTCGATATAGTTGATTTACCTAGTTTTACTTTGGAAATTGCTCATTATTATATTTTTCACCACTTTTACAAACCACTTATTTTTCACCATGTGGCAATAGGGTTGGAAAAAAAACGTTTTTTTTTAACTCGATGTTTTTTTTAAATAAAAAAATTTTTTTTAATAAAAAACGTTTTTTTTTAAAAGCTCCCAGATATAACCTTGTGTCAACATATATAGGTATATCAGACAGTGGCAATACTCTGTGATGTTATATATGACCATATAATGTCTGTGGAGCCATGGGATAGCATTATAAGTGGTGATTTGTGTCAAAAATATCCATTTTTCGTCGACATATCGTTCGTATATCGCCTTATAGTCAAATGTTCGTGACTTCAGGTAAAGTTTGGCATGGAATAGTGATCAAACAAGGTTATAAAACGAGGTTGTTACTTTGGGAGTGAAGTTATACACTGTGGAGGTACATGGAAGCACATTACCTCAATATTATATACTACAGCAACATATGACGGCTTATTAACCCATGGTAGCATATATAAATGGATACTTTGATACTAAAAATGCCACAAAACCAATGAAAACAACCACCAATGTCAATTTGTGTGTGAAATTGCGCGCTTGCGCGCAAAAATTTTGCAAAATACCTAGTGCTTAGTACTAAAAATTCCGGTCGATGTTTTTTTTTTAAAAAAAACATTTCGGACGTCATGTTTTTTTTAAAAAAAAACGTTTTTTTTAATAAAAAACGTTTTAAAAAAACATCGGCCAACCCTATGTGGCAATCCCAAGCCCTGTAAAGTGTAAAGTAAAGTGTCAAATGTAAAGTCAAATGCAAAGTAAAGTGTCAATCAAAACAAAAAAGAAAATATTTTATTACTGACTTGCATGACAATTGACACTTTACTTTGCATTTGACTTTACATTTGACACTTTACTTTACACTTAACAGGGCTTGGGACTGCCCCCATATGCGTCACAAACTTAGTCAAAGTGGGCGGAGTTTTCCTGATCAGTTGCAGGGCGTCCTCGAAGCGGCTCAGCTGCACCAAGGCGGCTACTTTGCACCGGAATGCAGTCTCGTCGTCGGGGCGTTGTTTCAGCGCTGATGCCAAATGTAATTATGTCATTTTGATTTGGTTTGAGCAGGGTTGCAAAAAAAACAATTTTTTATGATAACCCGATGACATGATACTTTTTTAAATAGCCGCATTTGACACAAAATGTATTCTCATGTCTTCTGTGCACGCTTTAAACACTTGCCGTTTGTGAAATATGTTTGACCCCCTTGAGTTTTGTTGAAAAATTAGTTGAAAAAGTGTCGCCTTTACAGAAAAGATCATTTTGATTCCATCATTTTGCAGGCACTTTTCCCAAGGATATCCACCATCAATGTTTATCACCACCGGGAGCACCAATGCTACGTTATTCAACTACATAACTCAGTCAATACCGTAGGTACAAAACCAAAAGCACAAATAAAATATCGACGAAAAACATCGATTTTGCCTAAAATTGGCAAAATGCCCAAAAATACCCCGATTCGCAGCCTTGAGTGCCCTATCGAAATCGCCAGCTTTCTCAGCCTTCGCAACATCCGTAAAAGCGGCCCTAAGGGCGCTGTCCCCTCCCGCAGACATTTTTTAGCTCTTCAGACCGACGACGTGACGCGTTTTCCTTTTTGATAGAAGTTGGCTCAGTGCCAGAGGAAATCAAGTTTTGGATACGGGATTTATTGAAGGCTACTGTTCGGATTTAAAGGGGAAAATATTCGGAAACATAATGTGACAGGATCTTCGGTTCCATTTTACACGTAGTTCTTATCATTCGTTACGATTCTTTAGCCAGTATTTGTGTTGTATCCTTCCAAGGAATTGCAATTTGCACACTACAATATTTCAGCTGAGATACCCCTTATGAGAAGTTGGCATTCGGCTAAACACGTTTTGGATACGTCTGACTGAATTTCTTTTGCCAGATAAAGTTTTTTCTGTGTGCCCGATATATTGGTTTGGATTGAAGACGATTCCCTGATTGTTTTAATTGGCTCAGTGCCAAACAACCGCCTTCGCATTTTCGCCATTTTACACTGGAAATTTCTTTGTTTTCTTTTAAGATATGATTGCACGATCAGTGGTTTTCCTATCTTAATTGTTTTGATTTCTTTGTTGACATTATGATTTGATTCGATTTCTCACGTTGACATAATGGCAAGATCTCAGCGTAGAAACGATAAATGTGTGCTTTACAGTAACTTTTTCAATCTCAGCTGGGCCACTTGCTTCATTTCCGGTACAGGAAAAACGTTTTCACCGTTTTTCACATACAAAAAACATACTAATGCACTGTACTTTTTCTATTGGGTACTTTACTTAAGCCTTGCGCAAGTTCGGTCACCGATTTGATGTAAAATTCGGTGTAAAATTTGATTATCATGTTATTTTGAATTACCGTATTACCTCGAATTATCCCTTGAATTAACCCCCCTCGAATTAACCCCCCTCAAAATGGGCTGGGGAAATAATAACCCCCCTCGAAATACCCCCCCCCCCCTTCGGAATGATGTAACTGTTAATAAATAAATAATAAAAATTAATAAATAAATAATAAATAATAAAATACTGTACATAATAAATACGTCATGTATGCAGTGTACATGATGTATATTGCTGTTAATTTGCATTGCAGCTACACATAGACTAGTTTGTGTAGCTATCTACGTTTTTATGTCCAAATATGTCCTGTTTGGACACATTTATTATCTGCTATGGGTATGCAAATGCCTACTATTTACTACGATCCTTACGAAACTTTCTGATGAAAGAATAAAAAAAAAACCTCGAATAACCCCCCCCCCCCTCGAATTAACCCCCCTCAAATTTTGCTGGCGAAAAAATAAACCCCCATGGGGGTATTTCGAGGTAATACGGTAATTTCATAAAATCGCCAGGGGACAGTGCCGAATCGTGTACGAAAAGTGCCAAATCACGTGTACGTCATATCTCATGTAAATATGTCATATGAATTTCCGCTTTACAGGGCAGCGGGAATTTACGCTTTACAGGGCAGCGGGAATTTACGCTTTACAGGGCAGCGGGAATTTACGCTTTACAGGGCAGCGGGGATTTACGCTTTACAGGGCAGCGGGAATTTACGCTTTACAGGGCAGCGGGAATTTACGCTTTACAGGGTGGCGGGACCGCCCCCAGGGATCACGTGGGAAGACAGAAAATTGTTTTAATAAATGGTGTATTCACAGTACGTACCGTATTTCTCCGTTTATAACACCCGGGTGTTATACAAAATTGGAGCTATTTTCAGCGATCTTTTTCAAAACTTTTGTAACACCCGGGTGTTAGGTCTAGGGGGTGTTATACAAGGTACACATGGTGTTACACTTTATTTACATTGTATCTATGGCTTTTTGTAATAAGCAACGGTAAAGTGCATGAAAAAATGGCGCCGAATGCCAGCGTGCGAGGTTCCCAGCGCGCAGACGCGCAGCTAATTCAATTGAAAAATGTGCGCGCCACGGAATTACAATGAGTGGCGTCACGCACAATATTTAAAAGGTTGAATGTAGCCTACGTTTTTGAAACCTAGCATAGCACCCCCGGGGTGCTATAAAACTGTGTAACACCCCAGGTGTTATGCACGTGGGGGTGCTATAAACGGAGAAATACGGTAATGCGGTGATGTATATTGTAGTAAATACCTACCTAGTTGCTTGAACTTACTTTGATCAACTACTACAATACAATATGCAAATTCACACTTTGAAAATTTTCATTTGCACATGCAAATCGATTTACACACGAAACTTGCGCAGCGCAATTATATCAAACAATAAAATCCTAGCATAGAAATGTGAAAATGTCCATGCGGAGCCAGGAACGCAAAGTGAGTGCAAACAATTTTTGTTATTACTTCAATTCAAGCTTCTGTCCATGGCGAAATCATATTTCATCGCAATTTGTTTGTCAACTTGACTTGATATACCACATTTCTATGTTACCTATATATTCCCACCAATCAAGGAAGGTGCTGAAAATACTAATAAATGGAATCTACCTATATTTATATTTATTGTGTACTAATGGGTGGTGAGCAGAAATATGTTTAGCTACAATTTTAATAATTGAACATGACATTTGATCTGTGGATGGTGACTTTTTGATTAACTGCTGACAATTGTAAACAAACTAAATATTTTCATTTACCACCAATGCTGCATATTTTTTGTAAGCTGACAATATAAATGTACATCAAATACACATGGCCTGGAAATTGATATTATTTATAATATTTTTCAACTCTCCTTGTTTTGTGATTGCAATCAGATGCGCCACATTTGGACAACTCAGTGATGTAAGTTTTTTTCCGGTATGCAAATCTACATCAAATGTTATTTACATTTTGCAACATTTCACTTCAAAAACCTGAAAAGTTGGAATATTGATCACTGGTTTGTCAATAATCTGGTACTTCAGAATAGATTGTATTTTTCCAAATCATCTGACATAAATATTTGATAGGTATATTGATCCCCATTCTCCACAAAATATCAGGTTGTAAACGTTTTTAGGTAGTTTACAACCGAATATAATATTTATAACTAAGAAAACACGTTTCATCATTATGACATAACTACCGTATTTCCTCGAATTACCCCCGGGGGTTTATTTTTTCAGAGTGAAAATTTTGAGAGAAAGACGCGAAAAATGCAACAATAACCACCAATTTTTACAGCCTTATATAAGGGTGTAGATTGTATAAACGATGTTCTAACGTAACACAGTAAGTGTTTTGAACGTCTGTTATGCATTTCCCGGACCACAAATTCATAGTGCCCATTTTGAGAGGGGGGGGGGGGTATTTCGAGGGGAGGGGCCATTTCGAGGAAATACGGTAATCCTGAATTCTGGTTCATTCCGAAAAAAAAAACAAGCAAAAAATTTCAGGTGGCAACAGGGAAAATCCTGGCAAAAAAAGAATACCCAAACTGTGATGATTCATCACATTGTGGAATGATTATGTTGACTGGTGTTTATCTATCTGGATTAGGTGAGTTGGTCCTTTTCTGTGGTACTATACTCCAGTTACTTAACACCCTGCACGCGTGGTTCCTGCTGGAAGCGTGCCAACTACTTTTTACGCATGCGATTTTCATACAAAGTTGAAAAAAATCATCTCCGTTAACGCTATACGTTGACTTATTGACAAGAATCATTTTTTGATCTTTTATACAAAAATCGCATGCTTTATCGTCATTGGCACGCTTCCAACGTGAAACATAAATCAGTGCGAGGGCATAGTATCATGTAAGCCGAGTATACCATGTTTGTTCAAATTGATCCACCTCCAAATACCGCCAGGTCTGAGTGAGCAGGGGGAATAAACCCTCCCCTTAAAGTTCACCACCTTCTGAATGTGTGTTATTGGAAAATGAACACATTTTCACTGTTGTGCTGACTAGTGATGTAAAGGCACCGGGGCACCGGTGCCCCGGTGCTGGGCACCGAAGGGCACCAGCACCGGTGCTGGTGCGGTGCCATTGCAATCTTCAGGGGTGCCATGCCGGTACCGGTGCCATTTTTTTCAGAATAGCACCGGTGCCGGTGCGGTGCGGTGCCATTTTTTGCCGGTGCCAAAGGTGCTAGCACCAGGGCAAAGTAAAAGGCACCGGGAAAGGCACCGGCCAAGGCCTCATGTGCTGTGCAATTTTGTCCATAGTATGTGCTTAATCATATTTTAAAAAAACAGCGATATATTTACCCAACCGTTTTTGTTGGTGCGGTGCGGTGCCATTTTCCCCGGTGCCTTTAACATCACTAGTGCTGACACCACCACATTCTCCTCAAAGTCCACAAAAATTTTGCCCAACCTGAGCATATGAAATGGAAGTGTTAACAAAGTGAAGCAAATTTCTCATGGTGATGGTTTGCGCTCAGAAATCTGGCGCTTCTGGCCTGATGCCCGCAATCATCCTGCAGTCACTATATCTGCCTGAAAGTCTGAAATTTTAGTGGGGATGGAACCCAACAACACCAAATTTACACCAGCAGGAGAGGGCCATCAACACGAGCCACTATTTTAACAGTTTTCGCTGTCTCACCCAAGTCCAGCACCCATAGATGGCATTCCTACATCACCACAACTGACCAATTCCACCACCAAAACACAGACATGTCAGGGAGTGCTCTGCTGAGTGGCTGTGACAAAGCTGCTCATTGCAATATGCTCCTGGCTATAAATAGAGGCAAAATGAGCACCAGTGAGCACCAACTGAGCTCCATTGTGGCATCTATTGTGCGTGCCAAAGTGCACAGTGTATATGAGGAGTATAGGTTGGATAGGGAGTTTGGAGAGATGACTTTCCAGTCATTTGAGGTGTGTTTTGAATGAAGGGTTGGATGACCACATGTTTTAACATAATTTGGCGATTAATAAATGTCTGATAAATTCTGTGCTCATCTTAATAGTGCAAGCGTATTGGATGAAAACATAATTTTTTGAAAACTCGCAGGTGTCTTGCTGTAAAACTGATATGTGCAACCTCCATTATCCAAGCAAGGAAGCAACAAAAATTGTACCAATGAAGCCAGTAATAAACAATGACAAGGCATTTTTGTATGCCCAAAAGATGGCCTATTTTATTCAAACAACAGTTTCTCCACTGGTAACAAATAAGTCAAGCACAATGAACATGTCAATTTCAACATTTGTGGCAGGAAAATTGGGCAATTCATCAGTCGAAGTATGTTTTTCAGAATGCAATCTAAAAAAATTCCACATTACTATCACTTTGTGTGTGACACAGACTCAGACAAAGGAAAGCACTGATAAAAATACCACAGTACCATGGAAAACTGTGGTTTTTACAGAAGGGGCTCTAGAGCATAAAGTGACACCAGAGAAGGTCAAGTTCCAAAATTTGAAAGAAGAAAATAAAAATTTTGGCAATGTGAAAAAAGTTCCAACATTGATTTTAATGGTTTTCTTAGCTATCATAGTCTACACCAATGTGCAGTGAAAAGTTTTTTATATTTTTAATAGCAATTTTTAGAAAGTAAAAAGTCCAGAGATTGCAGGGCTTGGTTGTTGTGTCTGTAATATTTATTGTTTATTTATTTTGTGTGAAAGCATCGTGACTGTCTACCATTTTGTCACTCTTGTCATGTAAAATGAGGCACTGCCAGAAAATCTTGATGAAATCATCGTAAATACACATAAATTGTATATTGCATATACATGGCTTCAAATTTGTGTGTGCTACTGTACATGCTGCACGCTTAGAACATAATTTTACCATACCTTGATGAATAAAGTATTTTGAAAAATACTCTGCTAATTCATCCAATACTGTATTTTACCAATGTTTTTGTACTCCGCGGGCAGCACAGAATGCATCCATACATAGTTATCTGTTATTCGCCAGCGTACAAACGCCAATACTTATGCACAAACGTTCACAAAAAAAGGCGGAGTCGAGTACAACCCAATGGATGTTTTGTGACTGTAAAGCCGCAGTAACAGCACAACGATAAATAGAAGGTGAAGCGACAAATACATTTCGCCGCAAATTCGATTACTCTAGAACGCTTGAAGATATCCATCCCTAAATTTACACGTCGAAAGCACTAACTGATATCTACATCGTGTCCAAAAATTATCCAAAAAGCTCTAGTGATTCTTGAGATATCAAAGAAAAACGAAAATTTCGCTATTTGTCGGCAACAGGTCTCGTTGAGATTGCCGACAAATAGCGAAATTTTCGTTTTACATTGATATCTCAAAAACCACAGGAGCTTTTTGGATAATTTTTGAACACGATTAGAATTGTAGATATCGGTTAGTGCTTTCAACATGTCAATTTATGGATGGAAATCTTCAAGCGTTCTTGAGTAATCGAATTTATTTACGACATGTATTTGTCGCTTCACCTTCTATTTATCGTTGTGCTGTAACTCCGGCTTAATGATTATTTTTTCTATGGGGCCATCTTTATACAATAAATGATGACATCATGATGGATTGATTCATTCAGAAAAATGCATAGCGACTTTTTTATTCATTTTTGACTGGTTTTTGGTAGAAGTCAATGCAAAGTGTACATTGGGCAGAGTTCATTTGAATAGACCCCTTGTACACATGTATTTGTGATAAGCTTCTGCTCTCTATAATGCTGTTTTGTTGTCTCTGTTCACGTGATAACTGCTAAAAACTCGAGGTAACTTGTATTATACACACTTTAGACAACCGCAGAAGGTAAACAGTCTCATTTTGTGATAAATGAACAAATAACTTTTTTTTTCATTTTAAACTTCTTTGCTACTATAAATGGCTTGGTGTAAAATGGATAAGACATTCATTGTGCTATACCTTGTAAATTTGGTTTCATTTCTGCCATATTCCCAAATATTTCCATTTTTTGGCATCGAGGCCAAATCCAGGGGGGTGCCAAGATGGGCTTTTGGACCCATGGTGATTTTGTACAATTTTGTGTCTATTCCAGTGGTTGCAGCACAGGTTCGATTTGATTTTTTGAATTTTTTTGTTTTAAAGTTTTTTTGTAGTTTGGTCCTAAGTATTTATAGCGATGGAAATGCATCACAAAGCTGGTTTTCATAAATGTCTTTTTGGTTTCTTTTCATGACATCATTACCTAAGGGTGCTATGTTGGTAAAATTGAAGTCAAAACAATTTCCCAAAGGAAGGGATTAGAATTTCACAATTTTCCACAACTTGTCACAATTTTCCACCCACTAGAAAAGTTCCAGTGCAGATTTTTTGCTTTACTGATGTGTTAATCTGAAATTCATCTAGGTAAGTGTACAGTTTTTGTACTTCTGGGGCCAGTTCCGCAGGTAAAAAGAATGGGGTAAAAATTGGAGAGTAGAGTAAAATGACAAATGGCAAGTAATGAGTGGAGTAAAAATTGAAGAGTAGAGTAAAAATTGAAAAGAAAGTTGAAAATTTACTCTACTCTTTACTTGCCATTTGTCATTTTACTCTACTCTCCAATTTTTACTCTCTCCTTTTTACTTGCGGAACTGGCCCCAGGTGCCAGTTCCGCAAAATGAGAAGTGAGAAGTAAAATGGCAAAGACAAAGTAAAAGCGCAAAGGCGACGTCGGAAAGGCCCTACACACACTAGTTTTCACCGTGACTGATGTGAAAACTGAAATGCCACATCCAGCCTACTCTTATTGTCTGCTATATGTGTTTTAGTTTAAAAAAATTTAAAATTTAACTTTCATTAATTTAAATTCCAATTAAAATTAAGTAAAATCATTCAACCATGTTCATTAATTTGTATTTGAAAAAATTTCAGTTTTCACACGAAGTCACGGTGAAAACTAGTGTGTGTAGACACAAAGGAGGATGGCGGAGCCTTGGCCTTTGCGCTTTTACTTCGCATTTGCCGTTTCACTTCTCACTTCTCATTTTGCGGAACTGGCCCCAGGTGCATGGAGCTCTGCACTGGAAAAATTCACTTCATGCACTTATATAGTGCATGGGAGATTTTTGTGAACCAGGATTGATTTCCCTGGTTTAATGGCATCGAGCAATAAAAAATGCAGTCTAAAATGGTTTCAGATATATTTTTCATAAAATTATTTTTATAAATTTCACAATTTTATGTGTCAGAGCCTCTTACTCAACCACTGGGGAGCAAGAAAGTGCATCAGGGTGTCACTGGCATCTGCAACATTTTTGGCTCTACTCATGGCCAGTTGTGAACTATTGCCTGATCATATATCATTTGCCATAGGATTCATGATATGTAGGGCGCTACACATTTCTGCAGTGATGGCTGCACAGATGGCTACCATGGTGGGTGATTGGTGTATATTGTTGGTTTATGACACACAGAATATGGCTTTTCTTATGTTCTTGCAGGCATTCACACTGACATACTACACTACAAAAGCAAGAAAACACTCAATTGGCAAGTTTCTGACTCATTTTTCTCGTGACAATGACAAGTGGTGTAAAAGTTACATCAACTTGCTTTTACATCACCAACAATGCCACAACTCCAAAATTTACAATGAACATTTCAAATCCCATCCCAGTACCTGGCGCCGAGCGCCTCGACCAAACTGGTTCAGCTCTGGTTGCATCAAAAGCTGCAGCAATGACCTCAGCACTGCGACTGGCTGATGCCACGGGCTATGGCACGGGTGCCAGTTCCGCAAATTGAGAAGTGAGAAGTGAAGTGGCAAATGCGAAGTGAATTGAGAAGAAAATTGGCAAAAGCGAAGTGAAATGGCAAGTAAATTGGCAAAAGTGAAGTGAAATGGCAAGTAAATTGGCAAAAGCGAAGTAAATAAAAAATAAAAAGCGATTTCCCTTCGCTTTTGCCAATTTCCTTCTCAATTCACTTCTCACTTCTCATTTCACTTCGCATTTTGCCATTTCACTTCTCACTTCTCAATTTGCGGAACTGCCCCCAGGTGCCATTCTCTATGACAACTTTGGCTTTGTGGCACCATTCATTGCCACTGCATGTGCCACGGCACCTGTGGTACTGCTGACATTGGCTGCCCTACCACAGTCACACAATTTGTACAGAGTGCAGCCGGTGTTGAAGCAGCATACTTTGTCTGTTTCTACTGTGGAGGGCAGTGGTAGGGATAGGGATTTGAGGAGCAGTAGTGGGGATAAGGATTTGAGGAGCAGTAGTGGGGATAAGGATTTGAGGAGCAGTAGTGGGGATAAGGATTTGAGAGAGAGGGCACTGTCAAGGTCTAGCACCATAAATTCAAGGGGTACAGTTGTCACTGTGCCAGATGATAGGAAGGACTATGGTGAGTTAATGGATGTAAATTAGTTTATTCTATGTAAATGCATTCTGCTTGCTTTAAGGGGGTTTCTTTCTTCCTAAAGGTTTTGCTATAAACCAACACATATTTTTTCTGACATTCTAACAATCTGTCATTTGGCGCTGATCCCTGAAACCTCAAAGTTTTGAGCAATATCAAGCACAAACTGTTCAACTAACAACATTTTATTCTCACTACACCCTTCTACATTTTTTTCATGTGGAAATGCTTGGAACGCACCACTTTACACACAGCACATTTTTGGGCACAAGTTTACTTTTCACTTAAATATAGGTTCATCCTTTTCACTTACCACTTAACACTTTACTTTTCACCTTTCACTTGCCGATTTTGTTGTCACTTAACCACCCACGAAGGCACAATGGAAAAAAGTGGCAGCAGTTCATCAAACGACATCGAGATAGCCAGCGCCTGGTGGAAAGATACGGAATCGCAGCCATTATTGGGGCTGAGGAAAAGAAAAAAGGTAGATAAATTTATGTTTTTCATTGATTTACTGTAGATCTACGAATGAACCCCCATGGTGAGTGGTGGCCGTCACGGTCACGCACCCTGTAATTTATACCTTGTAAACTAGAGTCAAATGTCATCCAACAGTTATGAGAAGTTAAGTAATAAAATATTTTTATTATCATTTTGCATGACATTTGAGTTTACTAGACATAGACATAGACATTGACATAGAAACTTTACACGGTGCGGAACTGCCATCTGACAAGTCATTGTTTCGCTAGACGCTGGTTTTTTGGCTGGGGGCTTATTCAAGCGTGGATGTTTCGAGTGGGTTAGCAGTGGGTAGCTAATGAGGGTCTATTCGAGGTCTTGCGTTACACTGTTTTTAGTTTGTTCTGTTAATGCTAATTTGATCTGGTAGCCGCAGGTATTTTACTGGATCTAGCGCCTGCGCTGCGACATTTTGTTTCTAGTTTTTTCTCCTACCATAGCCCTATCGTGATTGGCCTACCGCATTTCATACATCCGGTTCCGGTAGCGATGCACTCCAAAATGGTCATTTTGAACACTTCACAACCACTAACGATAGGAAAATCCCTGGAAAAAGTGTTTAATTTGTTTATAATGACCTTTACAAATTTGAGTTTGTCAGAATGAAGCATTTTTATCTCTATCAAAAGTATTTAGTCGACTATTTATTTATTTATTTTATGATTTATCTCTTTCATAAATTTCGGTTGTAAATTAAGTGTGTAAGGCCAGGGGGCACCCCCAGACCCTGTAAAAAGCCCTGTAAAATGTCAAATATCATGCAAAGTGTCAAAAGTCATGGAAAATGCCCTGCAAAATGGCAGATGTCATGGTTTGCCATTTTTCAGGGCATTTTCCATGACTTTTGACACTGTGCATGACATTTGACATTTTACAGGGCCTTTTACTTGTCTGGGAGTGGCACAAGCCAGTATCTAAAATCGAGATATTGTCGATATCAAAAATCGACATCGATAAAATCGACTATCAAACCGATCGCAGTCACATTTTATCATTGTGCGCTTAATTTTCTACATATCTCAAAGGCATCCCTTCGATCGCAGAAGAGCTCCCAGTGCGAAACCAGCGGCTCGTTAGGCTAGATCAATGCTGAAAATAATGTGCCGCGGGACAGAATTGGCATCTGAATTCAATGTCCGACTTGCTAAATGTCGCTGCACACACTAGTTTACTAACGGTAAACTAAGAATTTGGTAAACTCATTTGTCAGCTTCTGAGCGCATCTGAGTTTACCGGAATGAGCTGTTCGTCAACTACAGCTGACAGAGATCATAAATAACACATTCCGGTAAACTCAGATTCACTCAGAATCTGAAAAATGAGTTTACCAAATTCTTAGTTTACCGTTAGTAAACTAGTGTGTGCAGCGCCAATATGGAGCTCATTCATCAGTTGAAAACTTGTCACTGTTTTCAGTGCTGTAAAAATACTGAACATTTAGTACGCACATTAGAAAATTGGGTGCGCTGGGTTAAGCTTAGGCATACTAGTTGTTAATGCGTATTTACCTTTACTCAAGAAGTACGCATACTCGAGTACCGAGTAAATACACATACAAATACTTTGAAAAAAGTATCTGTACTTGCCTGTATGATTACTTTTTTGATAGTACTTGTGTACTACACTAGCGTAATTTTTGCGAGTACAGAAAGAGTATTTTTGTCATTCGAGACCCCTGCTTTTCATAAAGAATACTTTTTAATAGAAAAAAACACCTTTTTATTGCCCAGGGTAATTAATAATGCTCCTTTCTACATTTTCCAGAAAGAAAAGATAATTCTACTTGCTTTTATGGTTTCCTGAGAGAAAAAAGAATTGCATTTACCGTATTACCTCGAAATACCCCCAGGGGGTTTATTATTTCGCCAGCAAAATTTGAGGGGGGATAATTCGAGGGGGGGTCTATTATTTCGCCAGAAATTTTCGTCAATTCCCTATACGCAGACGTAGAAAAATCTAACAATTACGTAAATGTATTTGTGTTTATAGGCATATATAACTGTACATACACATAAACCCTTCCCTAACGTCACTTAGCCATCACTTGTAATGTGTGTTCTGCATTGTACAGATCACAAACTACGCTATTTGCCATGTACGTTCTCTTTACACTGAATTTTAGGGGGGGTATTTCGAGGGGGAGGGTTATTATTTCCTCAGCCGAATTTTAGGGGGGTATTTCGAGGGGGGGGGGGGGGTTAATTCAAGGGGGGGATAATTCGAGGTAATACGGTACTTGCTTTCTGGGAAAAAAAGTATTTTAATCTCAATTACTTGTGAGTAAAAGTAAAAAAAAATTACTTTACTGCTTTCTGTACTTGGGGGGTGAGTAAAAACAAAATACTCGATGCATACGCACAAGCAGCATTTATCTAGCCCTAGTCTGGCGGTTGATGAAATCCGTGCACTACATCAAACTAGTGGTGGTAATGATATTCCACCTAGTGGTGGGAGGAGCTTTCCAGTTTACATTCGCCATGAGGACGCAGACATTGATGCCTGACATTTCGTTGACAATGATTGGCTTGCTGTTTGTCACACTGCATGTGGTTGGATTTGTCACTGGTTCGTTTTGGGCACTGGGGGATTAATTGGGTTTAACCTAGTGAGGGTGGGGTTAGGTTTAGAATGTTTCTGGAAATTTGGTGTTTAAACTTTTCGGAAAATATAAAGAATATAAGATATTTTTCTAAGATATGAGGATATGAGATCTCTTTCTATTTTTGTATTTTTTTCCGGATATTTCACTACGGTTCAAATGGGAACACGATTCCGTTTCCGGTAGGTTCCCGATTCCGAAACCGCAAACTTGATTGCGATCCATAACATTTAAAATGCGAATCCCGATCCCGATAACCGCTATTCCAATCCAGATCCCTATGCCAAAAACTCAAAAACCAATCCGGATCACGAAAGTCGATCCCGTTTGAACCCCATTTTTCAGAAAAATTAAATTAGGTCTACTTTTTGACAGATTTTCTGCAATTTTAAAAAATATCAGAAAATATGAAAAAAATATCTGAACAATATTCATTCATATTTTTCCCGCTTTTCTTAGACAGTTTTAATTTCATTAAATATTTTTAGAGATTTTCTGATATTAGGTATATCTACCTAATTACCGTATTTCCTCGAATTACCCCCGGGGGTTTATTTTTTCAGAGTGAAAATTTTGAGAGAAAAACGTGAAAAATGCAACAATAACCAGCATTTATAAGTTTTTACAGCCTGATATAAGGATGTAGATGGTATAAACGATGTTCTAACGTAACACAGTAAGTGTTTTGAACGTCTGTTATGCATTTCCCGGACCACAAATTCATAGTGCCCATTTTGAGGGGGGGGGGGTATTTCGAGGGGGGGGGGGATTTCGAGGAAATACGGTAATTGCTTTTTTAGAGATAAATTTTTTGCTCTCAAATTTTGGAGAAAAAAAACATGATCGCATTTGCAGGGATTGGAATGAGCGCCGCCCTGAAACGCTGGCCCCGATTTCATTACACTACCGGAATTGGATCATTTATGTTCATCACATTTCTCTCGCTGACTTTATTTGGCACGTTGGCAAAATATGTGCTACTGGTGATACCTTATGAGGTAAATTTCTTTTTTTTAACTGACTTGAAGTGACTGATTGCTATCCAATTTTATGGGATGAAACAGTTCAAAAAAGTGCACGCGATATTTTAATTGCTTCGCGTCAAATGTGCAATGGAATGTTGGCATTGATCCAAAAAATCCCAACGCAGTATTTCGTTTCATAATAATATCGGAATGGATAAGTGGAGTAATGGAATGAATGGAATCTGTCTAATATAAATGAGGCCTCTACTTCTAAAAGTCGACAAGTCCACAAAATGTGATTTTGAGTAAATCGCATTTTAAGTTTCGGACCTACCTAATTTAGGCCCGTGGTGCATGTCCAATATGGCTCACTCATGCTTTCCATTAAGTTCCATATGTTGACAATAAGTGTCAAATTTTCAGCCCCTGCTCTCAAAGTATATGTGAAAGATTGGTTGTCTAAAAAATTCTACTCGGACAGAATAAAACTGTTTTGGGGAGGAAAATGGACTTGTCGACTACTTGCTCTCGAGAACATTTTTGTTCCCGCCCCGGTTGCGCCTGCCTTATGGGAAATTAATGGACTTGTCGACTTTGAGAAATCGGTGTCCATGACGGACTTATCACATTTCTCGTTATTTTTTCCCAACAAAAAAGAGAGCGGAGGATGGACTTGTCGACGTTTAGCCCGAAACTAAGTGGACTTGTCGACTTCTTGCCCAAATTTTTGCATTTTTTCCCAAAAATTACAAATTTGGCACTTTGCCATATGGGCATGTGAGGTCAAAAAATTTATGGAAAATGATAAAAATGTGTGGAAGTAGCCCCAGATGACGTTTCCGGGCCTAACTCGAAATTGTTATATTTCGGACTTGTCAACTTTTAGAAGTAGACGCCTCAAATATATACTTTTAAATGTAAGGGGGTGTTTTCACATCTAACAACATTTCAAATCCTCTTTTTTTAGCAAAAAGTCAATCTGTTCACGAGTTTATTTTAAAAACCACCATTTTTAAAAACGCAGGTTATCCTGCTGACAATAGTTCTAGTGCTCAACGCAATAGGGCGCCAGGGCGTTTTGAGCCTGGTCGTGCCCTATTTAAAAGCCGTGGCGCACAATCACTTGGAATTGCCACACAGTCCTGCAGGTGCCAATTTCACAAGTGGAAAAGTGACAAGAAAAGTGGTAAGTGTTTAGTAGAGTAAATATACCATATTTGCTTGAATAGTTCCCCCCCTTGAATAATTGTCCCCCTCGAATAATCCCCCCCTGTAAGACGAGTGAGGAAGAATTAATTCCCCTCGAATAATCCCACCTTTAAAGATTAGATTAATTTGTTATATCTAATTTGGCATGTTGTGTTTATAAGACATATTTCGTGAAATGAGTTGATGGAAACATGCTTGAAAATTTTGATGAAAAAATAATTCCCCCCTTGAATAATTCCCCTCCTCAAATAGTTCCCCCCTCAAAAATGTCTGACGAAATAATAACTCCCCAGGGAGATTATTCAAGCAAATACGGTAGGTGCAGGTGGTGAGCCAGGTGAGGAGTGAACTTACAAGTGCATGTATCTTTTGCAAAAAAATTTACTTGTCACTTATGAGGGACTGCGCACACTGCTTTACTCCCAGTGAAGTATAAATTGTGTAAACTAACAAATCAATTTTGAATGTGACTTGAGTTCACCACACAAGAATAATCTGGTTGCCAACTACAGTTGGTGGAGATAAAAAACTGATTCTAGTAAACTCAAATGTGTTCAAAGCTTATTTATGAGCTTACAAACTTTTCAAAACTTCGTTGCTATATTTACTCGGCAGACACGATACTCTATAAACAGATAGGAGTTATGTCTTCGACTGGCAGACGGCCAACCGAATACTTATGAAACAACGTGATTACTCATGGAAGGACCGCAGTGCGGTTCAGTCAGCCGCAATTCACTGCACACTGCCGTCATGACGTCATGCACAGCAAAAAATGGGTGTGTGGATGCGCGGTGAAGCGTCGGGAAGTGTCTTCACGCAGACAATTCCCGATTCTTCACCAAGCATGCCGGTGCTTCCACACACATCACGAAAATCTGCGTGAAGGCACTTCACGCCAGACTTGCGAAAGTGTATTTACACTTACCCGAAATACCCGGGTAAATGGGTATTTATATTTACACTTACACTTACACTTTCATAAAATACCCATACACTTTTTTTACACTTTCCTGAACAAAATACCCGGGTACAGAAAGTGTATTTTTTCCTTCCAGATGGCCCTGTTTTATGACTTTGAGAAAGCATAAAATCTACACAAAATGTACATGTACAAAAAATAACTGCACAGTGCACACATGCAGTTATGCATTGAATGTAGAAAATATGGAAAATGTACAAACTGGCCTTTGATCTCAAACCTTTGATCAGTACTCATGGTATTCTACAGTTTCATCATATTTTTGTAAAAAGGACAAGATCAATGGAAATTCACCAGCTGGACACAAAGTCAACTGGCTTTTGCATTGACATTTGCTGCATGTCCAATCTTGCATTTAAGCAGTGTGTATCGCATTGCTTAATCAGTAAATATCAACACTGAAAAAGTGCCATTATTAGTGAACTTCATACCACTACAGTATTTGCTACAGTCTGAAATGTTTCATAAAAGGCAGTAAAATGTGAAATGATGCATAAAAATGACAAATATATTAATCTAAAGGTGAAAACAGTGGTGTATTCTAATGCTCAACAGTGAGAGCTCTTTCTAATATTTTTTACACTTACACTTTTTTTACACTTTCCTATGTATTTTAAAAATACCTTACACTTACAGTATCCATACCCAAAATTTGGAAAGTGTATTTACGCTTACACTTACACTTTCCAAAAATACCAGTATTTTAACAACTCTGCTTCACGCTTCCTTATATGGTGCTCCCACACATGTATATGTAGGGGAAGCGTGTGGAAGCGCCAGCGCCGTGAAGTGTCTTCCACATTTTTGATGTGAGTGAAGCGCGCGGTGAAGCTAGGTGAAGCGTGTGGAAGACACTTCACCGAGATTTCATGATGTTGGTGGAAGCGCGCGGCTTCACACGCATCCTGGGGGCAGTCCCAAGCCTTGTAAAGTGTAAAGTAAAGTATCAAATGTAAAGTCAAATTCAAAGTAAACTGTCAATTGTCATGCAAAGTTCAGTAATAATTTTTTTTTGTTTGTTTTGATTGACACTACTTTGCATTTGACTTTACATTTGACACTTTACTTTACACTTTACAGGGCTTTGGATTGCCCCCACGCCGCTTCCACACACTTCACGGATCCATTTTTTGCTGTGATGCTGGACTGTTTCCTCCGGAAAAATGTACGGTTGTAATGTCACCCGAGAAACTAGAGTGTGCACCGACAAAAGTTGTCTTTCCACTCACCGCTTTTTTGTCACTTGTCCACTAGTGGAAATGGCCCCAGTTGACAACGCCGTCAGTACATCATGTTGGCTGCTATTTACAATTAATTATGGCACCGGATTAATTACTGGAGCGATAATTCTCTTGGTGCCAATTACGATTCAATATTTGGGATTTGATATTTTATACGATTGGCTGGCTGGAGGCCTGTTTATAAGCTGCGTTTTGGCGTTCACGATTCTGACCAAAGCCCATAGGAGATGAATGTTTGTTATTATATTTTTGTGAAGCACACCGCTTGTCTTGCACAGAATGCGACCATATTGTGATTTGTGAACAGAGGGACATAAATTTTTTTTTGTGAAATCATTCAAAAGTGATAGCATTTTTTTGCTCATTATCCAGAGGAGTTATGGTATACTTTAGTTCAAAGCGTGCAATTGGCGGAATTTATGTAGGTATTTATGATAATTATAACTAGTCCTTGAAGAATTTCTAGGTGGAGTGAACAGGCTTTTTTTATGGGGGATTTTTTCAGGAGATGCTTGTTGCATCAAAATTTTAACAAAAAAGTGGTTTGAATTCAGATATTGAACAATTTGTGCCATGTAATGATTCTCTGGCCAGGTCTATGTGCAACTTATTTTTATTTACATGTTGTAAATATTTGGTCATATTGTAGAATACCAGCAGGAGTTCTTCAAGGGGTACTTATTCAAGAAAATGATAATAATAATAATAAATTGATAATAATTTAAAATGGGTAAAATAAATATTACAACTTCATAATGCATGGAAGTTGATGGAACATTGAAAAACTGAAATGAAAGACATGGAATCTACCACTCACATTTATCACTTCTTATCAAATGATTCACAAACTGGCAAAAAGAAAGAAAATAATATTCACACCCCCTCATATACCCAATGCCATCCAAAAAACCTCAAAACCTCCCAAAACCTCATTTTACCTAAAACCCAAACCTAAGTGGATCACACTCTGGCCTGGAGGTGCACACGAAGTGGTTGCAAGCGCGGCAGGCGTGCAAGAGTTGCAAAAAACGCTCTAATGCTGCCGGAATCACTGTGGGGTAGGTGGCCACGCGTAGAATCATTCTTTGGTCTGAACCTGTATGGGTGTAGGTTGGGTGAGGTTGGAGTAGGGTTAAATTGGGGAGGGGTGTGGTTCAATGTAAATACACTGTATTTCTTCTAGATACCACCAGCCCCAGGGGGTTCTACTTTTACATCAGCTCAGTCGAAGTGAGGGTGGGAGTATTTCAGAGGGGATGGGGAGGTTTTTGATTACACAGGGGGATTGTTATTGTGATCCTTTTGATCAAAGTCAGTGATTAAGTTATACAATGAGTAACTTGATCAATGATTACTTAAGTTAACCAGATGTGTAACTTTTCAACACTTCAAATTGTGATGTTGAAAATTTATAAACGATGCAAGTTGGCAGCCGATAACTTTTCATTTCGCATCACACTCATTTCAAACGTGGGGGTATTTCCAGGGAAATTTGTGTGAAATAGGTCATTCCACTACTCCAGTGGTCATTAAAACTTCATTTAAAAACCATGTCCACTTCAAAAACCACCCCAAATCTATCAAACCGCCACTGAAAAAACCCCAAAACTGAAACCAAACAAATCATTAAAAGGAACTCACCCACAATTCTCTCCAAACTATCAAAATCGGGACTCTGCCCAGTGCGTCTACCTATTCCACCAGCCACAGCTATGACAATCACAGTGGCAAGGTTTTGTTCACGCAATCGGTCAGCCATTACTGATGGGTTGTAGCCACCCACTGTTTGATGGCCATCAGAAAATAGGAGCACTACCTGAGGGGGTGTTGTTTGAGGGTTGAGGGTCCCAAAATGGGTTCTTTTGAGGAAAAACATAATTAAGTGTAATTATAGAGAATCTCTCAAAAAGAATAGGAATTTACCGTATTTGCTTGAATAGTTCCCCCCTTGAATAATTCCCCCCTCGAATAATGCCCCCCTGTAAGACGACTGAGGAAATAATAATTCCCCCCTCGAATAATTCCCCCCTTAAAAGATCTGATCAATTGTTTGTGCCCAATATAACCAAAAATGGCACGTTCCTGTGTTAATAAAGCATATTTCATTAAATGTGTTGATAGAAACATGCTTGAAAGTTTTGACGAAATAATAATTTCCCCCCTCGAATAATTCCCCCCCTCGAATAGTTCCCCCCTCAAAAAAGTCTGACGAAATAATAATCCCCCAGGGGGATTTTTCAAGCAAATACGGTAATCTCTTTGTAAACACCTGAAAAGATACCGTACCTATATTAAAATGCAAATGCAATATTTCTCTATATTTCCTCTTAAAAAATAAAATATCTCTGGAAAAACCTGTAGAAAATAATAAAATATTTTTTTCTTCTTACATTTCTTAAAATGTTTAATTCCTTACAGATCAGAGATCTCCCCAGCGACAAAACAGGCTGAACAATTGTTTTGGGCAGCTCAATACATTTCACGTATCAAAAATGAGATGTTCTTGACACAATGTAATTCTGAAATCCAGCCCAGCATGCCAAAATCATATTTAAGTGCCTCAGCGCGATTTATGTTGCAATTAGGGTGTCAACTTTCCGTTTTCCGTTTTCCGTTTCCACTTTCCGCAGGCACATTTTTTTCTAATTCCGTTTTCTGGCTGCTAAATTTTTTTCCGTTTCCATTTCCGTTTCTCCTGCTCATTTTCCGTTTTCTGGCTAAATTTTTGGTTTTTCCGCCTTTTTTCCATTTTCCGGTTCAATTATCTGTTTTTCCAACCTTTTTTCACTTTCCAGCTCATTTTTTTGTTTTCTGTTTCAGCCAAACTGGTAAACATGCATGCAGGCTCTCAATTATGTGAATTTTTCCCATTTTTAGCAAAATTTCTGCAAATTTTTTTTATTTCTGGATAAATTTCTGCAAAATTTTTTCCGTTTCCGGCAACATTTCAGCAAATTTTTTCCGTTTCCGGCATATATTTGGCAAAATTTTTCATTTCCGTTTCCGTTTTCCGGCCTTTCATTTTTCCGTTTTTTGTTTTCCGGCAAGTGCAAATTTTTTTCCGTTTCCGTTTCCGTTTTCCGCCAAGTGCAAAAAATTTTCCGTTTCCGTTTCCGTTTTCCGCCAAAAAGTTTTTGTTGACACCGTAGTTGCAATTAAGTGTGCAAACCTTTTTCGTGAAGCCATCCCTCCTTCCATTGGCGCGCAATTCAATGCCGGCCCACTGTAAACCGGTGAACACATTTGACGCGCTGCCGCGGCGATATCGCACATTGTCTAGTGCCGCCTGCAAAGGTTGCATGCGAGAACAGGTGGGATCAGATTTAAACGTTGATTTACCTATATACTGTATTTCTTCTAATGGAATGGCATACCTCCAATAGAACGGCACCTCCAATAGAACAGCAGGTTTTGGCACATTTTTGCGCTCACGAAAACAATAGAACGGCAGGTAGAAATTATGTTGTGAGTGTGCCAAAACACAAAAATAAATTCAAAATGGATGATGAGAACGTTCAAAGGGCTCCGCACCTGTACGCACAAACGCCCGGCGCGCACAAATGCCTGGCACGCACAAAATGAAAGTCCGGTACGCACAAACGCCCGGTATGCACAAAACTGTAGCTGTGTGCGTGCCAGTCGTTATGTATTTGTATACTCCAGTCACTTTACACCCTGCACGCGTGGTTCCCGCTGGAGGCGTGCCAACGATGTTTTACCAATGCGATTTTCAAAGTTGAAAAGTTGAAAAAAGTCATCTCTCTAACGATACTCATTTACTCTAACGATACTTATTCACACAATGATTTCTCTCATCTTTTATACAAAAATCGCATTCTTTATCATTGTTGGCACGCTTCCAACGTGAGACATAAATGAGTGCGAGGGCAGAGTATCATATCCGCCGAGTATAACATCGCCACCAATCTCACCGAGTGTTTGAGTGCATGTTGGGTGCATTTACGTGTAATTCACGTGTATTCACGTGTATTCACGGTACGCAGAGCATCAGATTTGTGCGTACCGGACATTTGTGCGTGGCGGGCTCAATTTTGTGTGTGCCGGGCGTTTGTGCGTGCCGGGCGTTTGTGCGTAGGAGGCCTGGCCCGTTCAAAGCATTCAAATACCGTATATCCTTGAATAAGTCCTCCCCTTGAATAACATCCCCCTGTTGGCCAGATGAGGAAAAAATAACTCCCCCCCTCGAGTAAGTCCCCTCTTTTGAATAACTCCCCCTCCGGGTATTTTATATGTTTATCCACAACGTGTATTTGAATGATTTGGATACTGCAGAACACCAATTTTAGCATGATTACCTTGTTTTTGTTGTTGTTAAACTGATATACCGTATATCCTCGAATAAGACCCCCCCCCTTGAATAACTCCCCACCCTTGAATAACTCCCCCCTCAAAAACACTGACGAAAAAATAACTCCCCCCTTGAATAACTCCCCACCCTTGAATAACTCCCCCTATGATGAATGGAGAAGATACTGCAACAAGCGAAAAAAAACGACGTACAAATGCAGTGCTGCGTATGAGACAAAAAAATACTAAATGATGTTAGCCTACGCAGCGAAAGCAGGATGCACAGTGTGTATTTTACGCAGTGTATACACACTACCTACCTGCAAGTTTTCCTGAAAGTTATGATGAAAAAAACTCCCCCCCTTGAATAACTCCCCGGGGGACTTATTCGAGGATATACGGTACCTCGATTACATGAGTTCAGGAATGCATTCATAAATACAATGGAAAATGTGCAAGTTCTGAGGAAAAAATAACCCTTTCCCCTGGAATAACTCCCCCCTCCAAAGCGTCTGACGAAATAATAACTCCCATGGGGTGTTATTCAAGGATATACGGTAGGTGTGAAATTTCAAATGGATGCTCTGAAATTGAAATATTGCTCAAGCCTCACTCAAATTAAGAGTATGTTGAAATGAGAAGTCTGTGGAAAAATTGGTGAAAAAAAGAATGGCAGCCTCAAATAGAACAGCACCTCTAATAGAATGGCAGGTAAAAAAGTTGACAAAAAATAGAACGGCGCTCTTCTATTAGAAGAAATACGGTATATAAATGCTGACAATGAGCCTGAGAGTTACTCAAAGAGAATCTGCAGTATTTGAGGCTATACAGTAGCTATATTCCAAATTTTTCACATACTTGACAAAAACACACATCCCCAAATATACCCAGTCCCTCAAACAATCCCCCAACCACTCCCAAATCCAACCTGGACCACATCGGCAGTCTGACCCCCATTCAAATGGTGCGAGTGACCACTGTCCACTCTCCTTGACCAGGACGCAATTGCAATACGCACACCAGTTTCAGGCTCGGTTGAGTTCGCGGGTAGAAGGGAGGAAATCAGTTGTGATGTGAAGTCTAGTGTGTGGTCTAGATGGGGGGGGGGGTGTTTGAGGGAATAGGTTGGTTTTGGGTGAATATTGGTGAATTGGGGAGTCAATCTATGCCCATTGCCAAGTGACAAGTTTTACTGCTGAAGTTAAAAAGTGGCTTGTCAATTGTTACTTGACAGGACATTGCAACTTTATATGTTACATGAATGGAAATATACTACATAAATATGAAACATCACATTCAGCAGGGAACCTTACACACTGACAGACTGCAGGTGCCAGTCCCGCACCTTGTAAAAAGTAAAGTAAAAAACGTCATGTAAAATATCATACAAATTTGTCAACTGTCATTCCAAATGTCAAACATTCAGTAATGAAATTTTTTATTGACAGTTTGCATGACATTTCAAACTTTACAATT
The DNA here is from genome assembly GCA_964036195.1 of Sphaerolaimus hirsutus. Lineage (NCBI taxonomy): Eukaryota > Metazoa > Nematoda > Chromadorea > Monhysterida > Sphaerolaimidae > Sphaerolaimus > Sphaerolaimus hirsutus. The sequence continues at coordinate 22,836,870 of OZ038460.1, forward strand.
TACAAGCACTGGCCCCTGCTGACCTGTCAAATTCACAAAACAATTCCAAAATTTACCAAAACTGCAAAACAGACCAAAATTGTGCCTGCCCACACTAGCACCATCATCCAACAAAATTACCAGGTCCAGTTGCGCTGGTGCATCAGAACTGAATTCTGCTGACAGGTCTTCTATCCCATCAGGGGTACTGGAGGCAGCTGGGAAGTTTGTGCAGATTTTTGGGTGTTTTTGAGATGAAAATAGGTGTTATTTGATTGTGTGATTGTCTATTTTTTAACAAAATGATCAATTGTGTTTTAGTAAATAAAAATAGGTAAATATATGAAGTTGTTTTGCATGTCACTTGTTTTGGATAAGTATGCATATTTTGCATTAATGGTGGCCCACACACTAGTTGACACACGCGTGTCAACTCGTCTGTCTCAACTCATATTTCGGCTTCACGTGTTGCAGAGCGATCTCCAAAGTCACATGCGGCGATGATGAAAGATAGATGTTACAGCAGGTGCATTGGAAGATCGCTGTGCGAGTGCGACACGTGAAGCCGAAATCTCAGTTGACACCAGGGTTGGTTTTAGTAAAAAATTTTTTTACTAAAATTGTAGTAAAATTGTATTAAAATTGTATTTTGACTTTTATTTTTTTCTTACATTTTTCATTTTATTTTTATTTTATTCTTAAATTTTCCACTTTATTTTTATTCTATTTTTATTTTTTATGTCAGATCGTGACCAGAATTGATTTTTGTAAAATTATTTTTACTAAAATTGTAGTAAAATTGTATAAAAATTGTATTTTATTTTTATTTTATTCTTCAATTTTCAATTTTATTTTTATTTTATTCTTCAATTTTCAATTTTATTTTTATTTTTTTTCTGAAATTCTGCCAATCCTGGTTGACACACACCAGTTGACACGCGTGTGTCAACTGGTGTGTGGGCAGTCAATACAACAAAAATTACAAAAAAATAATGTATTTACCCGCCTCATCCTCATAGTAATAATACTCATACTCATAGGTATACTCATACTCAGTGCCATTCGGTGCATTTTCCTCAAACACGGGCCCATCTATTGTTTGTGCGAAATTAGTAGAAGCTGTTGTGTGTAGCTTTTTATTATCTGAAAGCGAGTTGATTAGAGCAGCGGAATTGTTCCAGGGTATGAATACATCAATATTAATGCGGTGTTAGCCTATTTTTTCTCATGCTTTTATGTTTGTCCCTCAACATTTTATTCATGTTACCTAAGTATTTACCGTATTTCCTCGAAATACCCCCCGGGGGGTGATTGTTTCAAAGTGGTCCCGAGAGGGGGGGGGGGGTTAAACGAGGGGGGGGGGGGTATTTCGAGGGGGGGGGGGTTATTATTTCACAAGAAATTTTTTGAAAACCAAGTACGAAATTGTCGTCTGAAACGTACGCAGACGTCGAAAAATGCAACAAAAACCGCCATTTATAAGGTTCTGTAGACTAATATTAGTATGTAGATGGCATGTACACTGTTCTAACGTGACACCGACATTGTTTTAACGTGTGTTCTGCAGTACACAGACCACAAACTACCGTTATTGTCATGTACGTTCCCTTTACACTCAATTTGGGGGGTATTTCGAGGGGGGGGGTGATTGTTTCATAGTGGTCCCGAGAGGGGGGGGGGGGGGTCAAACGAGGGGGGGGGGGGGGGGGGGGGTATTTCGAGGGGGGGGGGTATTTCGAGGAAATACGGTATTCAAAAAAATATTTACAAAGAGCAAATTTTACGCGCAGCTTTTATTGTTGCTCTAGTCTACACACTAGTTACAGTGGAAATTTACTTAACCGGGGAACCCTTTTTAACACATTTGAGTTTACCAGACTGGATCATTTTCTATCTCCGTCAACACGAGTTGACAGACTCCTTCTTCCCGTTAACTCAGATCCATTAAAACTGATCTATTTTCAGAAATTTCGGTGAGCGACTTTCACTTTTCATCCATATACCGTAGTTCCCCGAAATGCCCCCCGCGGGGTTATTGTTTCATAGTGGTCCCGAGAGGGGGGGGGGTTAAACGAGGGGGGTATTCATTCGCCAGAAATTTTTTCAAATCCCAGTACAAAATCGTCGTGTGTGACGTACACTGGGGTAGAAAAATGCATCAATAACTGACATGTATAAGCTCCTGTAGACTAATAGTAGTACGTAGATGGTATAAACACTGTTCTAACGTGATTACAACATTGTTTCAACGTGTGTTCTGCACTACGCAGAACACAAACTGTAGTATTTGTCATGTACGTTCTCTTTACACTCAATCTGGGGGGGTATTTCGAGGGGGGGGGGTGATTGTTTCATAGTGGTCTCAAGAGGGGGGGGGGTAGGGCTCGAAACTCGATTTTTTCAAACTCGAGTTCGAGTCAGAGCCCAAAATTTTTCCGGTCGAGTCGGCGAGTCGAGTCGGACGAGTCAGTGAAAAATCGTGTCGAGTCAGGCATGAATGTCGAGTCTCGAGTCGAGTCGGATGTATTATCTGGTAGGATGCTTGTGGAAATTTTAGATACTGGTTTCGTTACCAATGTTTTCCCACACACTTGATGAAGTAAAAAGCCAACATTTCATTTTAATATCAAGTTAGATAAAGATAAAGCAAAAAATAATAACTTTTTGTCACACAATTTCACTTTCTTGATATTGCCATAAATAAAAACAGCATAGGGATAGAAAAATGACATATTTAATTACTTGGTTTTTATAATAAAACAACATTTAAAATAAAAACCAGGAAATAATGCCATCCCTCAACCAGCCAGCAAATTACAATTTCAGGCAAGGAATGGAAAACAACATCCTGTGTATTTATCATTGAAAACATATGCCAAGCCAATTGATGATTAATCATGAATGTGGTGTGGAAATGTGCACTTGCGCGCAAAATTTTCAAAAAAAATGTTTAAAAAATCATGTCAAAATTGATATTTTTGACATGATTGAATGGAGAACCCTGACTCGAAATTTGACAAAATTTCGAGTCGAGTCGGCAAAAACCTCGAGTCTCGAGTCAGGGTGATATTTTTCCGGTCGAGTCGGCCGAGTCGAGTCGGTACCCTATTTTACCCTCGAGTCACGAGTCGAGTCGAGTCGAGTCGAGTCGAGTTCGAGCCCTAAGGGGGGGGGGGGTCAAACGAGGGGGGTATTTCGAGGGGGGTATTTCGAGGAAATACGGTAAATTCTTTACATGTTCATGGTTTACGTGGCGTATTGTTCCACTTTACTTACTTAATGCTGCAGTTTTCATGCCAATGAATAAATAGATACCGTATTTCTTGTAATGATGAGCGCGGTTCTATTTTTTTCGTCAACTTTTTACCTGCTGTTGTATTAGAGGTGCCGTTCTATTTGAGGCTGTCGTTCTATTTTTTCACCAATTTTTGCACACATTTCGCATTTCAAAATAGCTT
>OZ038460.1:22840506-22990552 GCA_964036195.1 Sphaerolaimus hirsutus
ATACAACTTGAGTTTTTATCAAAAAACTTAAATTTTGCAATGCAGGCATTTTAGAGGTATGGTTCTTTACGTAACTTTAAAGATCAAACTATTCCCTTTAAAGTATTGTAAACCAGCTCTTCAAGTGTCTAATAAAAAGTTCCAAAAAGTGAATTTTTTTGTCATCCATCTATTGGGGAGTGGTGTTTTTTAGAGAATAAGCAAATTTTTAAGAAATTTTTCACAATAATCTCATATTATTGAATAGTGTATAGTAGGGGAGTGGTGTTGGTAACACATCCCCAAAATTTTAGATTTATACCCCTCCCACAGCTCAGTAAACAGCGGGTGCCGGACCTGCTGTGGGACACCAAAAAAGCCACAAAAAAATTTGCACTTAGGGCGACCCACCCTGAGAGGGGTCGCCGCGCCCCAATTCATGGAAGTAGAGGGGGGTTGCACCAATATCTCCCCAAGTTTCAGCCTCGGGGGCGACCTAGAACTGGGTATAGGATATAAGAAGTAAAATCAAAAAATGGCTGCCGGACGTGACCGGGAAGGTGTTTACTTGGATTGGAGACAGCCTGGGAACCCCTAGTGCTGTATGCCCACTTTTTGCATTTTTTTGGTAAACATGATACACAACTGCGCGAATGCGTGTGGTGTATTTCATACTGTCAATTCTACCAGCTCTACATGTGCTTACGGCCAGACCACGGTGAACATACGCCATCCCGTCTGATCTGGCAAGTCAAGCACCTTTGGGCTGGGTTAGTACTTGGATTGGAGACAGCCTGGGAACCCCTAGTGATGTATGCCCACTTTTTGCATTTTTTTGTAAACATGATACACAACTGCGCGAATGTGTGTGGTGTATTTCATACTGTCAATTCTACCAGCTCTACATGTGCATACGGCCAGACCATGGTGAACACACGCCATCCTGTCTGATCTGGCAAGTCAAGCACCTTTGGGCTGGGTTAGTACTTGGATTGGAGACAGCCTGGGAACCCCTAGTGCTGTATGCCCACTTTTTGCATTTTTTTGGTAAACATGATACACAACTGCGCAAGTGCATGTGGTGTATTTCATACTGTCAATTCTACCAGCTCTACATGTGCTTACGGCCAGACCACGGTGAACATACGCCATCCCGTCTGATCTGGCAAGTCAAGCACCTTTGGGCTGGGTTAGTACTTGGATTGGAGACAGCCTGGGAACCCCTAGTGCTGTATGCCCACTTTTTGCATTTTTTTGTAAACATGATACACAACTGCGCGAATGCGTGTGGTGTATTTCATACTGTCAATTCTACCAGCTCTACATGTGCATAAGGCCAGACCACGGTGAACATATGCCATCCCGTCTGATCTGGCAAGTCAAGCACCTTTGGGCTGGGTTAGTACTTGGATTGGAGACAGCCTGGGAACCCCTAGTGCTGTATGCCCACTTTTTGCATTTTTTGTAAACATGATACACAACTGCGCGAATGCGTGTGGTGTATTTCATACTGTCAATTCTACCAGCTCTACATGTGCATATGGCCAGACCACGGTGAACATACGCCATCCCGTCTGATCTGGCAAGTCAAGCACCTTTGGGCTGGGTTAGTACTTGGATTGGTGACAGCCTGGGAACCCCTAGTGCTGTATGCCCACTTTTTGCATTTTTTTTGTAAACATGATACACAACTGTGCGAATGCGTGTGGTGTATTTCATACTGTCAATTCTACCAGCTCTACATGTGCATACGGCCAGACCACGGTGAACATACGCCATCCCGTCTGATCTGGCAAGTCAAGCACCTTTGGGCTGGGTTAGTACTTGGATTGGAGACAGCCTGGGAACCCCTAGTGCTGTATGCCCACTTTTTGCATTTTTTGTAAACATGATACACAACTGCGCGAATGCGTGTGGTGTATTTCATACTGTCAATTCTACCAGCTCTACATGTGCATACGGCCAGACCATGGTGAACATACGCCATCCCGTCTGATCTGGCAAGTCAAGCACCTTTGGGCTGGGTTAGTACTTGGATTGGAGACAGCCTGGGAACCCCTAGTGCTGTATGCCCACTTTTTGCATTTTTTTGTAAACATGATACACAACTGCGCGAATGCGTGTGGTGTATTTCATACTGTCAATTCTACCAGCTCTACATGTGCATACGGCCAGACCACGGTGAACATACGCCATCCCATCTGATCTGGCAAGTCAAGCACCTTTGGGCTGGGTTAGTACTTGGATTGGAGACAGCCTGGGAACCCCTAGTGCTGTATGCCCACTTTTTGCATTTTTTTGTGAACATGATACACAACTGCGCGAATGCGTGTGGTGTATTTCATATTGTCAATTCTACCAGCTCTACATGTGCATACGGCCAGACCACGGTGAACATACGCCATCCCGTCTGATATGGCAAGTCAAGCACCTTTGGGCTGGGTTAGTACTTGGATTGGAGACAGCCTGGGAACCCCTAGTGCTGTATGCCCACTTTTTGCATTTTTTGTAAACATGATACACAACTGCGCGAATGTGTGTGGTGTATTTCATACTGTCAATTCTACCAGCTCTACATGTGCATACGGCCAGACCACGGTGAACATACGCCATCCCGTCTGATCTGGCAAGTCAAGCACCTTTGGGCTGGGTTAGTACTTGGATTGGAGACAGCCTGGGAACCCCTAGTGCTGTATGCCCACTTTTTGCATTTTTTTGTGAACATGATACACAACTGCGCGAATGCGTGTGGTGTATTTCATACTGTCAATTCTACCAGCTCTACATGTGCATACGGCCAGACCACGGTGAACATACGCCATCCCGTCTGATCTGGCAAGTCAAGCACCTTTGGGCTGGGTTAGTACTTGGATTGGAGACAGCCTGGGAACCCCTAGTGCTGTATGCCCACTTTTTGCATTTTTTTGTAAACATGATACACAACTGCGCGAATGCGTGTGGTGTATTTCATACTGTCAATTCTACCAGCTCTACATGTGCATACGGCCAGACCACGGTGAACATACGCCATCCCGTCTGATCTGGCAAGTCAAGCACCTTTGGGCTGGGTTAGTACTTGGATTGGAGACAGCCTGGGAACCCCTAGTGCTGTATGCCCACTTTTTGCATTTTTTTTGTAAACATGATACACTACTGCGCGAATGCGTGTGGTGTATTTCATACTGTCAATTCTACCAGCTCTACATGTGCATACGGCCAGACCACGGTGAACATACGCCATCCCGTCTGATCTGGCAAGTCAAGCACCTTTGGGCTGGGTTAGTACTTGGATTGGAGACAGCCTGGGAACCCCTAGTGCTGTATGCCCACTTTTTGCATTTTTTTGTAAACATGATACACAACTGCGCGAATGCGTGTGGTGTATTTCATACTGTCAATTCTACCAGCTCTACATGTGCATACGGCCAGACCACGGTGAACATACGCCATCCCGTCTGATCTGGCAAGTCAAGCACCTTTGGGCTGGGTTAGTACTTGGATTGGAGACAGCCTGGGAACCCCTAGTGCTGTATGCCCACTTTTTGCATTTTTTGTAAACATGATACACAACTGCGCGAATGCGTGTGGTGTATTTCATACTGTCAATTCTACCAGCTCTACATGTGCATACGGCCAGACCACGGTGAACATACGCCATCCCGTCTGATCTGGCAAGTCAAGCACCTTTGGGCTGGGTTAGTACTTGGATTGGAGACAGCCTGGGAACCCCTAGTGCTGTATGCCCACTTTTTGCATTTTTTTGTGAACATGATACACAACTGCGCGAATGCGTGTGGTGTATTTCATACTGTCAATTCTACCAGCTCTACATGTGCATACGGCCAGACCACGGTGAACATACGCCATCCTGTCTGATCTGGCAAGTCAAGCACCTTTGGGCTGGGTTAGTACTTGGATTGGAGACAGCCTGGGAACCCCTAGTGCTGTATGCCCACTTTTTGCATTTTTTTGTGAACATGATACACAACTGCGCGAATGCGTGTGGTGTATTTCATACCGTCAATTCTACCAGCTCTACATGTGCATACGGCCAGACCACGGTGAACATACGCCATCCCGTCTGATCTGGCAAGTCAAGCACCTTTGGGCTGGGTTAGTACTTGGATTGGAGACAGCCTGGGAACCCCTAGTGCTGTATGCCCACTTTTTGCATTTTTTGTAAACATGATACACAACTGCGCGAATGCGTGTGGTGTATTTCATACCGTCAATTCTACCAGCTCTACATGTGCATACGGCCAGACCACGGTGAACATACGCCATCCCGTCTGATCTGGCAAGTCAAGCACCTTTGGGCTGGGTTAGTACTTGGATTGGAGACAGCTTGGGAACCCCTAGTGCTGTATGCCCACTTTTTGCATTTTTTTGTAAACATGATACACAACTGCGCGAATGCGTGTGGTGTATTTCATACCGTCAATTCTACCAGCTCTACATGTGCATACGGCCAGACCACGGTGAACATACGCCATCCCGTCTGATCTGGCAAGTCAAGCACCTTTGGGCTGGGTTAGTACTTGGATTGGTGACAGCATGGGAACCCCTAGTGCTGTATGCCCACTTTTTGCATTTTTTTGTAAACATGATACACAACTGCGCGAATGCGTGTGGTGTATTTCATACTGTCAATTCTACCAGCTCTACATGTGCATACGGCCAGACCACGGTGAACATACGCCATCCCGTCTGATCTGGCAAGTCAAGCACCTTTGGGCTGGGTTAGTACTTGGATTGGAGACAGCCTGGGAACCCCTAGTGCTGTATGCCCACTTTTTGCATTTTTTTGTGAACATGATACACAACTGCGCGAATGCGTGTGGTGTATTTCATACTGTCAATTCTACCAGCTCTACATGTGCATACGGCCAGACCACGGTGAACATACGCCATCCCGTCTGATCTGGTAAGTCAAGCACCTTTGGGCTGGGTTAGTACTTGGATTGGAGACAGCCTGGGAACCCCTAGTGCTGTATGCCCACTTTTTGCATCTTTTTGTAAACATGATACACAACTGCGCGAATGCGTGTGGTGTATTTCATACTGTCAATTCTACCAGCTCTACATGTGCATACGGCCAGACCACAGTGAACATACGCCATCCCGTCTGATCTGGCAAGTCAAGCACCTTTGGGCTGGGTTAGTACTTGGATTGGAGACAGCCTGGGAACCCCTAGTGCTGTATGCCCACTTTTTGCATTTTTTTGTGAACATGATACACAACTGCGCGAATGCGTGTGGTGTATTTCATACCGTCAATTCTACCAGCTCTACATGTGCATACGGCCAGACCACGGTGAACATACGCCATCCTGTCTGATCTGGCAAGTCAAGCACCTTTGGGCTGGGTTAGTACTTGGATTGGAGACAGCCTGGGAACCCCTAGTGCTGTATGCCCACTTTTTGCATTTTTTTGTGAACATGATACACAACTGCGCGAATGCGTGTGGTGTATTTCATACCGTCAATTCTACCAGCTCTACATGTGCATACGGCCAGACCACGGTGAACATACGCCATCCCGTCTGATCTGGCAAGTCAAGCACCTTTGGGCTGGGTTAGTACTTGGATTGGAGACAGCCTGGGAACCCCTAGTGCTGTATGCCCACTTTTTGCATTTTTTGTAAACATGATACACAACTGCGCGAATGCGTGTGGTGTATTTCATACCGTCAATTCTACCAGCTCTACATGTGCATACGGCCAGACCACGGTGAACATACGCCATCCCGTCTGATCTGGCAAGTCAAGCACCTTTGGGCTGGGTTAGTACTTGGATTGGAGACAGCTTGGGAACCCCTAGTGCTGTATGCCCACTTTTTGCATTTTTTTGTAAACATGATACACAACTGCGCGAATGCGTGTGGTGTATTTCATACCGTCAATTCTACCAGCTCTACATGTGCATACGGCCAGACCACGGTGAACATACGCCATCCCGTCTGATCTGGCAAGTCAAGCACCTTTGGGCTGGGTTAGTACTTGGATTGGTGACAGCATGGGAACCCCTAGTGCTGTATGCCCACTTTTTGCATTTTTTTGTAAACATGATACACAACTGCGCGAATGCGTGTGGTGTATTTCATACTGTCAATTCTACCAGCTCTACATGTGCATACGGCCAGACCACGGTGAACATACGCCATCCCGTCTGATCTGGCAAGTCAAGCACCTTTGGGCTGGGTTAGTACTTGGATTGGAGACAGCCTGGGAACCCCTAGTGCTGTATGCCCACTTTTTGCATTTTTTTGTGAACATGATACACAACTGCGCGAATGCGTGTGGTGTATTTCATACTGTCAATTCTACCAGCTCTACATGTGCATACGGCCAGACCACGGTGAACATACGCCATCCCGTCTGATCTGGCAAGTCAAGCACCTTTGGGCTGGGTTAGTACTTGGATTGGAGACAGCCTGGGAACCCCTAGTGCTGTATGCCCACTTTTTGCATTTTTTTGTGAACATGATACACAACTGCGCGAATGCGTGTGGTGTATTTCATACTGTCAGTTCTACCAGCTCTACATGTGCATACGGCCAGACCACGGTGAACATACGCCATCCCGTCTGATCTGGCAAGTCAAGCACCTTTGGGCTGGGTTAGTACTTGGATTGGAGACAGCCTGGGAACCCCTAGTGCTGTATGCCCACTTTTTGCATTTTTTTGTGAACATGATACACAACTGCGCGAATGCGTGTGGTGTATTTCATACCGTCAATTCTACCAGCTCTACATGTGCATACGGCCAGACCACGGTGAACATACGCCATCCCGTCTGATCTGGCAAGTCAAGCACCTTTGGGCTGGGTTAGTACTTGGATTGGAGACAGCCTGGGAACCCCTAGTGCTGTATGCCCACTTTTTGCATTTTTTTGTAAACATGATACACAACTGCGCAAATGCGTGTGGTGTATTTCATACCGTCAATTCTACCAGCTCTACATGTGCATACGGCCAGACCACGGTGAACATACACCATCCCGTCTGATCTGGCAAGTCAAGCACCTTTGGGCTGGGTTAGTACACTTGGATTGGAGACAGCCTGGGAACCCCTAGTGCTGTATGCCCACTTTTTGCATTTTTTTGTAAACATGATACACAACTGCGCGAATGCGTGTGGTGTATTTCATACTGTCAATTCTACCAGCTCTACATGTGCATACGGCCAGACCACAGTGAACATACGCCATCCCGTCTGATCTGGCAAGTCAAGCAACTTTGGGCTGGGTTAGTACACTTGGATTGGAGACAGCCTGGGAACCCCTAGTGCTGTATGCCCACTTTTTGCATTTTTTTGTAAACATGATACACAACTGCGCGAATGCGTGTGGTGTATTTCATACTGTCAATTCTACCAGCTCTACATGTGCATACGGCCAAACCACGGTGAACATACGCCATCCCGTCTGATCTGGCAAGTCAAGCAACTTTGGGCTGGGTTAGTACACTTGGATTGGAGACAGCCTGGGAACCCCTAGTGCTGTATGCCCACTTTTTGCATTTTTTTTGTAAACATGATACACAACTGCGCGAATGCGTGTGGTGTATTTCATACTGTCAATTCTACCAGCTCTACATGTGCATACGGCCAGACCACGGTGAACATACACCATCCCGTCTGATCTGGCAAGTCAAGCACCTTTGGGCTGGGTTAGTACTTGGATTGGAGACAGCCTGGGAACCCCTAGTGCTGTATGCCCACTTTTTGCATTTTTTTGTAAACATGATACACAACTGCGCGAATGCGTGTGGTGTATTTCATACTGTCAATTCTACCAGCTCTACATGTGCATACGGCCAGACCACGGTGAACATACGCCATCCCGTCTGATCTGGCAAGTCAAGCACCTTTGGGCTGGGTTAGTACTTGGATTGGAGACAGCCTGGGAACCCCTAGTGCTGTATGCCCACTTTTTGCATTTTATTGTAAACATGATACACAACTGCGCGAATGGGTGTGGTGTATTTCATACTGTCAATTCTACCAGCTCTACATGTGCATACGGCCAGACCACGGTGAACATACGCCATCCCGTCTGATCTGGCAAGTCAAGCACCTTTGGGCTGGGTTAGTACTTGGATTGGAGACAGCCTGGGAACCCCTAGTGCTGTATGCCCACTTTTTGCATTTTTTTGTAAACATGATACACAACTGCGCGAATGCGTGTGGTGTATTTCATACTGTCAATTCTACCAGCTCTACATGTGCATACGGCCAGACCACGGTGAACATACGCCATCCCGTCTGATCTGGTAAGTCAAGCACCTTTGGGCTGGGTTAGTACTTGGATTGGAGACAGCCTGGGAACCCCTAGTGCTGTATGCCCACTTTTTGCATTTTTTTGTGAACATGATACACAACTGCGCGAATGCGTGTGGTGTATTTCATACCGTCAATTCTACCAGCTCTACATGTGCATACGGCCAGACCACGGTGAACATACGCCATCCCGTCTGATCTGGCAAGTCAAGCACCTTTGGGCTGGGTTAGTACTTGGATTGGAGACAGCCTGGGAACCCCTAGTGCTGTATGCCCACTTTTTGCATTTTTTTGTGAACATGATACACAACTGCGCGAATGCGTGTGGTGTATTTCATACCGTCAATTCTACCAGCTCTACATATGCATACGGCCAGACCACGGTGAACATACGCCATCCCGTCTGATCTGGCAAGTCAAGCACCTTTGGGCTGGGTTAGTACTTGGATTGGAGACAGCCTGGGAACCCCTAGTGCTGTATGCCCACTTTTTGCATTTTTTTGTGAACATGATACACAACTGCGCGAATGCGTGTGGTGTATTTCATACCGTCAATTCTACCAGCTCTACATGTGCATACGGCCAGACCACGGTGAACATACGCCATCCCGTCTGATCTGGCAAGTCAAGCACCTTTGGGCTGGGTTAGTACTTGGATTGGAGACAGCCTGGGAACCCCTAGTGCTGTATGCCCACTTTTTGCATTTTTTTGTGAACATGATACACAACTGCGCGAATGCGTGTGGTGTATTTCATACCGTCAATTCTACCAGCTCTACATGTGCATACGGCCAGACCACGGTGAACATACGCCATCCCGTCTGATCTGGCAAGTCAAGCACCTTTGGGCTGGGTTAGTACTTGGATTGGAGACAGCCTGGGAACCCCTAGTGCTGTATGCCCACTTTTTGCATTTTTTTGTGAACATGATACACAACTGCGCGAATGCGTGTGGTGTATTTCATACCGTCAATTCTACCAGCTCTACATGTGCATACGGCCAGACCACGGTGAACATACGCCATCCCGTCTGATCTGGCAAGTCAAGCACCTTTGGGCTGGGTTAGTACTTGGATTGGAGACAGCCTGGGAACCCCTAGTGCTGTATGCCCACTTTTTGCATTTTTTTGTAAACATGATACACAACTGCGCGAATGCGTGTGGTGTATTTCATACTGTCAATTCTACCAGCTCTACATGTGCATACGGCCAGACCACGGTGAACATACGCCATCCCGTCTGATCTGGCAAGTCAAGCACCTTTGGGCTGGGTTAGTACTTGGATTGGAGACAGCTTGGGAACCCCTAGTGCTGTATGCCCACTTTTTGCATTTTTTTGTAAACATGATACACAACTGCGCGAATGCGTGTGGTGTATTTCATACTGTCAATTCTACCAGCTCTACATGTGCATACGGCCAGACCACGGTGAACATACGCCATCCTGTCTGATCTGGCAAGTCAAGCACCTTTGGGCTGGGTTAGTACTTGGATTGGTGACAGCCTGGGAACCCCTAGTGCTGTATGCCCACTTTTTGCATTTTTTTGTAAACATGATACACAACTGCGCGAATGCGTGTGGTGTATTTCATACTGTCAATTCTACCAGCTCTACATGTGCATACGGCCAGACCACGGTGAACATACGCCATCCCGTCTGATCTGGCAAGTCAAGCACCTTTGGGCTGGGTGAGTACTTGGATTGGAGACAGCCTGGGAACCCCTAGTGCTGTATGCCCACTTTTTGCATTTTTTTGTGAACATGATACACAACTGCGCGAATGCGTGTGGTGTATTTCATACTGTCAATTCTACCAGCTCTACATGTGCATACGGCCAGACCACGGTGAACATACGCCATCCCGTCTGATCTGGCAAGTCAAGCACCTTTGGGCTGGGTTAGTACTTGGATTGGAGACAGCCTGGGAACCCCTAGTGCTGTATGCCCACTTTTTGCATTTTTTTGTAAACATGATACACAACTGCGCGAATGCGTGTGGTGTATTTCATACTGTCAATTCTACCAGCTCTACATGTGCATACGGCCAGACCACGGTGAACATACGCCATCCTGTCTGATCTGGCAAGTCAAGCACCTTTGGGCTGGGTTAGTACTTGGATTGGAGACAGCCTGGGAACCCCTAGTGCTGTATGCCCACTTTTTGCATTTTTTTGTAAACATGATACACAACTGCGCGAATGCATGTGGTGTATTTCATACTGTCAATTCTACCAGCTCTACATGTGCATACGGTCAGACCACGGTGAACATACACCATCCCGTCTGATCTGGCAAGTCAAGCACCTTTGGGCTGGGTTAGTACACTTGGATTGGAGACAGCCTGGGAACCCCTAGTGCTGTATGCCCACTTTTTGCATTTTTTTGTAAACATGATACACAACTGCGCGAATGCGTGTGGTGTATTTCATACTGTCAATTCTACCAGCTCTACATGTGCATACGGCCAGACCACGGTGAACATACGCCATCCCGTCTGATCTGGCAAGTCAAGCAACTTTGGGCTGGGTTAGTACACTTGGATTGGAGACAGCCTGGGAACCCCTAGTGCTGTATGCCCACTTTTTGCATTTTTTTGTAAACATGATACACAACTGCGCGAATGCGTGTGGTGTATTTCATACTGTCAATTCTACCAGCTCTACATGTGCATACGGCCAGACCACGGTGAACATACACCATCCCGTCTGATCTGGCAAGTCAAGCACCTTTGGGCTGGGTTAGTACTTGGATTGGAGACAGCCTGGGAACCCCTAGTGCTGTATGCCCACTTTTTGCATTTTTTTTGTAAACATGATACACAACTGCGCGAATGCGTGTGGTGTATTTCATACTGTCAATTCTACCAGCTCTACATGTGCATACGGCCAGACCACGGTGAACATACACCATCCCGTCTGATCTGGCAAGTCAAGCACCTTTGGGCTGGGTTAGTACTTGGATTGGAGACAGCCTGGGAACCCCTAGTGCTGTATGCCCACTTTTTGCATTTTTTTGTAAACATGATACACAACTGCGCGAATGCGTGTGGTGTATTTCATACTGTCAATTCTACCAGCTCTACATGTGCATACGGCCAGACCACGGTGAACATACACCATCCCGTCTGATCTGGCAAGTCAAGCACCTTTGGGCTGGGTTAGTACGTGGATTGGAGACAGCCTGGGAACCCCTAGTGCTGTATGCCCACTTTTTGCATTTTTTTTGTAAACATGATACACAACTGCGCGAATGCGTGTGGTGTATTTCATACTGTCAATTCTACCAGCTCTACATGTGCATACGGCCAGACCACGGTGAACATACGCCATCCCGTCTGATCTGGCAAGTCAAGCAACTTTGGGCTGGGTTAGTACACTTGGATTGGAGACAGCCTGGGAACCCCTAGTGCTGTATGCCCACTTTTTGCATTTTTTTGTAAACATGATACACAACTGCGCGAATGCGTGTGGTGTATTTCATACTGTCAATTCTACCAGCTCTACATGTGCATACGGCCAGACCACGGTGAACATACGCCATCCTGTCTGATCTGGCAAGTCAAGCACCTTTGGGCTGGGTTAGTACTTGGATTGGAGACAGCCTGGGAACCCCTAGTGCTGTATGCCCACTTTTTGCATTTTTTTGTAAACATGATACACAACTGCGTGAATGCGTGTGGTGTATTTCATACTGTCAATTCTACCAGCTCTACATGTGCATACGGCCAGACCACGGTGAACATACGCCATCCTGTCTGATCTGGCAAGTCAAGCACCTTTGGGCTGGGTTAGTACTTGGATTGGAGACAGCCTGGGAACCCCTAGTGCTGTATGCCCACTTTTTGCATTTTTTTTGTAAACATGATACACAACTGCGCGAATGCGTGTGGTGTATTTCATACTGTCAATTCTACCAGCTCTACATGTGCATACGGCCAGACCACGGTGAACATACGCCATCCCGTCTGATCTGGCAAGTCAAGCACCTTTGGGCTGGGTTAGTACTTGGATTGGAGACAGCCTGGGAACCCCTAGTGATGTATGCCCACTTTTTGCATTTTTTTGTAAACATGATACACAACTGCGCGAATGCGTGTGGTGTATTTCATACTGTCAATTCTACCAGCTCTACATGTGCATACGGCCAGACCACTGTGAACATACGCCATCCCGTCTGATCTGGCAAGTCAAGCAACTTTGGGCTGGGTTAGTACTTGGATTGGAGACAGCCTGGGAACCCCTAGTGCTGTATGCCCACTTTTTGCATTTTTTTGTAAACATGATACACAACTGCGCGAATGCGTGTGGTGTATTTCATACTGTCAATTCTACCAGCTCTACATGTGCATATGGCCAGACCACGGTGAACATACGCCATCCCGTCTGATCTGGCAAGTCAAGCAACTTTGGGCTGGGTTAGTACTTGGATTGGAGACAGCCTGGGAACCCCTAGTGCTGTATGCCCACTTTTTGCATTTTTTTGTAAACATGATACACAACTGCGCGAATGCGTGTGGTGTATTTCATACTGTCAATTCTACCAGCTCTACATGTGCTTACGGCCAGACCACGGTGAACATACGCCATCCCGTCTGATCTGGCAAGTCAAGCACCTTTGGGCTGGGTTAGTACTTGGATTGGAGACAGCCTGGGAACCCCTAGTGCTGTATGCGCACTTTTTGCATTTTTTTGTAAACATGATACACAACTGCGCGAATGCGTGTGGTGTATTTCATACTGTCAATTCTACCAGCTCTACATGTGCATACGGCCAGACCACGGTGAACATACGCCATCCCGTCTGATCTGGCAAGTCAAGCACCTTTGGGCTGGGTTAGTACTTGGATTGGAGACAGCCTGGGAACCCCTAGTGCTGTATGCCCACTTTTTGCATTTTTTTGTGAACATGATACACAACTGCGCGAATGCGTGTGGTGTATTTCATACCGTCAATTCTACCAGCTCTACATGTGCATACGGCCAGACCACGGTGAACATACGCCATCCTGTCTGATCTGGCAAGTCAAGCACCTTTGGGCTGGGTTAGTACTTGGATTGGAGACAGCCTGGGAACCCCTAGTGCTGTATGCCCACTTTTTGCATTTTTTTGTAAACATGATACACAACTGCGCAAATGCGTGTGGTGTATTTCATACTGTCAATTCTACCAGCTCTACATGTGCATAAGGCCAGACCACGGTGAACATACGCCATCCCGTCTGATCTGGCAAGTCAAGCACCTTTGGGCTGGGTTAGTACTTGGATTGGAGACAGCCTGGGAACCCCTAGTACTGTATGCCCACTTTTTGCATTTTTTTGTAAACATGATACACAACTGCGCGAATGCGTGTGGTGTATTTCATACTGTCAATTCTACCAGCTCTACATGTGCATAAGGCCAGACCACGGTGAACATACGCCATCCCGTCTGATCTGGCAAGTCAAGCACCTTTGGGCTGGGTTAGTACTTGGATTGGAGACAGCCTGGGAACCCCTAATGCTGTATGCCCACTTTTTGCATTTTTTTGTGAACATGATACACAACTGCGCGAATGCGTGTGGTGTATTTCATACTGTCAATTCTACCAGCTCTACATGTGCATACGGCCAGACCACGGTGAACATACGCCATCCCGTCTGATCTGGCAAGTCAAGCACCTTTGGGCTGGGTTAGTACTTGGATTGGAGACAGCCTGGGAACCCCTAATGCTGTATGCCCACTTTTTGCATTTTTTTGTGAACATGATACACAACTGCGCGAATGCGTGTGGTGTATTTCATACTGTCAATTCTACCAGGTCTACATGTGCATACGGCCAGACCACGGTGAACATACGCCATCCCGTCTGATCTGGCAAGTCAAGCACCTTTGGGCTGGGTTAGTACTTGGATTGGAGACAGCCTGGGAACCCCTAATGCTGTATGCCCACTTTTTGCATTTTTTTGTGAACATGATACACAACTGCGCGAATGCGTGTGGTGTATTTCATACTGTCAATTCTACCAGCTCTACATGTGCATACGGCCAGACCACGGTGAACATATGCCATCCCGTCTGATCTGGCAAGTCAAGCACCTTTGGGCTGGGTTAGTACTTGGATTGGAGACAGCCTGGGAACCCCTAGTGCTGTATGCCCACTTTTTGCATTTTTTTGTGAACATGATACACAACTGCGCAAATGCGTGTGGTGTATTTCATACTGTCAATTCTACCAGCTCTACATGTGCATACGGCCAGACCACGGTGAACATACGCCATCCCATCTGATCTGGCAAGTCAAGCACCTTTGGGCTGGGTTAGTACTTGGATTGGAGACTGCCTGGGAACCCCTAGTGCTGTATGCCCACTTTTTGCATTTTTTTGTAAACATGATACACAACTGCGCGAATGCGTGTGGTGTATTTCATACCGTCAATTCTACCAGCTCTACATGTGCATACGGCCAGACCATGGTGAACATACGCCATCCCGTCTGATCTGGCAAGTCAAGCACCTTTGGGCTGGGTTAGTACTTGGATTGGAGACAGCCTGGGAACCCCTAGTGCTGTATGCCCACTTTTTGCATTTTTTTGTAAACATGATACACAACTGCGCGAATGCGTGTGGTGTATTTCATACTGTCAATTCTACCAGCTCTACATGTGCATACGGCCAGACCACGGTGAACATACGCCATCCCGTCTGATCTGGCAAGTCAAGCACCTTTGGGCTGGGTTAGTACTTGGATTGGAGACAGCCTGGGAACCCCTAGTGCTGTATGCCCAGTTTTTGCATTTTTTTTGTAAACATGATACACAACTGCGCGAATGCGTGTGGTGTATTTCATACTGTCAATTCTACTAGCTCTACATGTGCATACGGCCAGACCACGGTGAACATACGCCATCCCGTCTGATCTGGCAAGTCAAGCACCTTTGGGCTGGGTTAGTACTTGGATTGGAGACAGCCTGGGAACCCCTAGTGCTGTATGCCCACTTTTTGCATTTTTTGTAAACATGATACACAACTGCACGAATGCGTGTGGTGTATTTCATACTGTCAATTCTACTAGCTCTACATGTGCATACGGCCAGACCACGGTGAACATACGCCATCCCGTCTGATCTGGCAAGTCAAGCACCTTTGGGCTGGGTTAGTACTTGGATTGGAGACAGCCTGGGAACCCCTAGTGCTGTATGCCCACTTTTTGCATTTTTTGTAAACATGATACACAACTGTGCGAATGCGTGTGGTGTATTTCATACTGTCAATTCTACTAGCTCTACATGTGCATACGGCCAGACCACGGTGAACATACGCCATCCCGTCTGATCTGGCAAGTCAAGCACCTTTGGGCTGGGTTAGTACTTGGATTGGAGACAGCCTGGGAACCCCTAGTGCTGTATGCCCACTTTTTGCATTTTTTTGTAAACATGATACACAACTGCGCGAGTGCGTGTGGTGTATTTCATACTGTCAATACTACCAGCTCTACATGTGCATACGGCCAGACCACGGTGAACATACGCCATCCCGTCTGATCTGGCAAGTCAAGCACCTTTGGGCTGGGTTAGTACTTGGATTGGAGACAGCCTGGGAACCCCTAGTGCTGTATGCCCACTTTTTGCATTTTTTTGTAAACATGATACACAACTGCGCGAGTGCGTGTGGTGTATTTCATACTGTCAATTCTACCAGCTCTACATGTGCATACGGCCAGACCACGGTGAACATACGCCATCCCGTCTGATCTGGCAAGTCAAGCACCTTTGGGCTGGGTTAGTACTTGGATTGGAGACAGCCTGGGAACCCCTAGTGCTGTATGCCCACTTTTTGCATTTTTTTGTAAACATGATACACAACTGCGCGAGTGCGTGTGGTGTATTTCATACTGTCAATTCTACCAGCTCTACATGTGCATATGGCCAGACCACGGTGAACATACGCCATCCCGTCTGATCTGGCAAGTCAAGCACCTTTGGGCTGGGTTAGTACTTGGATTGGAGACAGCCTGGGAACCCCTAGTGCTGTATGCCCACTTTTTGCATTTTTTTTGTAAACATGATACACAACTGCGCGAATGCGTGTGGTGTATTTCATACTGTCAATTCTACCAGCTCTACATGTGCATACGGCCAGACCACGGTGAACATACGCCATCCTGTCTGATCTGGCAAGTCAAGCACCTTTGGGCTGGGTTAGTACTTGGATTGGAGACAGCCTGGGAACCCCTAGTGCTGTATGCCCACTTTTTGCATTTTTTTGTAAACATGATACACAACTGCGCGAGTGCGTGTGGTGTATTTCATACTGTCAATTCTACCAGCTCTACATGTGCATACGGCCAGACCACGGTGAACATACGCCATCCCGTCTGATCTGGCAAGTCAAGCACCTTTGGGCTGGGTTAGTACTTGGATTGGAGACAGCCTGGGAACCCCTAGTGCTATATGCCCACTTTTTGCATTTTTTTGTAAACATGATACACAACTGCGCAAGTGCGTGTGGTGTATTTCATACTGTCAATTCTACCAGCTCTACATGTGCATACGGCCAGACCACGGTGAACATACGTCATCCCGTCTGATCTGGCAAGTCAAGCACCTTTGGGCTGGGTTAGTACTTGGATTGGAGACAGCCTGGGAACCCCTAGTGCTGTATGCCCACTTTTTGCATTTTTTTGTAAACATGATACACAACTGCGCGAGTGCGTGTGGTGTATTTCATACTGTCAATTCTACCAGCTCTACATGTGCATACGGCCAGACCACAGTGAACATACGCCATCCTGTCTGATCTGGCAAGTCAAGCACCTTTGGGCTGGGTTAGTACTTGGATTGGAGACAGCCTGGGAACCCCTAGTGCTGTATGCCCACTTTTTGCATTTTTTGTAAACATGATACACAACTGCACGAATGCGTGTGGTGTATTTCATACTGTCAATTCTACTAGCTCTACATGTGCATACGGCCAGACCACGGTGAACATACGCCATCCCGTCTGATCTGGCAAGTCAAGCACCTTTGGGCTGGCTTAGTACTTGGATTGGAGACAGCCTGGGAACCCCTAGTGCTGTATGCCCACTTTTTGCATTTTTTGTAAACATGATACACAACTGCGCGAATGCGTGTGGTGTATTTCATACTGTCAATTCTACTAGCTCTACTTGTGCATACGGCCAGACCACGGTGAACATACGCCATCCCGTCTGATCTGGCAAGTCAAGCACCTTTGGGCTGGGTTAGTACTTGGATTGGAGACAGCCTGGGAACCCCTAGTGCTGTATGCCCACTTTTTGCATTTTTTTGTAAACATGATACACAACTGCGCGAGTGCGTGTGGTGTATTTCATACTGTCAATTCTACCAGCTCTACATGTGCATACGGCCAGACCACGGTGAACATACGCCATCCCGTCTGATCTGGCAAGTCAAGCACCATTGGGCTGGGTTAGTACTTGGATTGGAGACAGCCTGGGAACCCCTAGTGCTGTATGCCCACTTTTTGCATTTTTTTGTAAACATGATACACAACTGCGCGAGTGCGTGTGGTGTATTTCATACTGTCAATTCTACCAGCTCTACATGTGCATACGGCCAGACCACGGTGAACATACGCCATCCCGTCTGATCTGGCAAGTCAAGCACCTTTGGGCTGGGTTAGTACTTGGATTGGAGACAGCCTGGGAACCCCTAGTGCTGTATGCCCACTTTTTGCATTTTTTTGTAAACATGATACACAACTGCGCGAATGCGTGTGGTGTATTTCATACTGTCAATTCTACCAGCTCTACATGTGCATACGGCCAGACCACGGTGAACATACGCCATCCCGTCTGATCTGGCAAGTCAAGCACCTTTGGGCTGGGTTAGTACTTGGATTGGAGACAGCCTGGGAACCCCTAGTGCTGTATGCCCACTTTTTGCATTTTTTTTGTAAACATGATACACTACTGCGCGAATGCGTGTGGTGTATTTCATACTGTCAATTCTACCTGTGCTGACTGTGGCAAAATGGATGGATAAAGAAATACAGAGAATTGATAATTAGGCTCATATTCGCACATTTACTTATTTGCACTAATTTACTTTTCATGCACTATATTTATTTACCACGCAAAATATCAAATTATATTTCCTGCACTATATTATTTATCCATGGAGAATATTTAATTAGGAAAGTGTTTTATGAGTAATAGATATGTTTATGTGAAATATTTAGGTTAAAAAGTCAAATAAGTTATTATTAGGTGTATTAATATGAAATTAGGCTCATTCAACTCGCCATAATTTTCTGATCATTATTATATATACATTTACATGGTTTACTTGTAAGTTGGGAAAGTCAAAACTTGTAAATATTTATGTGCTACGTATTTACTTAGGCCAGCGTCCTAATAGAGAAATAGTGCCCTGTGTGCAACTAGCATTTACTGTACGTATTTACAAAGCCCTTCGCATAGGCATAATTGTTATAACCCTGCTCATAAGTTATATTATCTTTACTTTGATATTAATTATAATACCCTGCTCAAGCTGAATATTATAAATCCTGCTCAATTACAATACCCATTTACTCCAAATAAGTCCCAATTTGTTAATTATGAAATATACGTTTTCAGGAAGTGATTATTATTGTTGTGTTGAATATACCATGTTCTATTTACGTCATTAGGAACATTTGCACCACTATTTATAATTTCCTAACCCTATCATATTAGTTCCAATGTGCGTCAATGTTTTCTGACAAATTGAAGCAAATTAGTAAATCGGCTGAGTTTGCCGACTTCGCGCCTCTCAAGATTAATAGTTTTTCTATTAGCCCAATTTGTACTTGGTATTTCTTTACCATAAGTATTTGAATGTATGCACGCGCAGTATAAGGCAACTGTTTCGGCTAGATGTGTTTATTTGTTGCATTTATGACTTATTTGTGTATTTGTATTAGGAAATTACTGTAACTGTTTTTCTATACATGATTTCCGTGTCTTAGCTACTTTGGAAGTTTTTACTTCAGTCTGCGGACCCCAAGCTACTGAACGAAAATAAGCTAGCGATAGAAACTTTGAATAGGAAGCTCGCTAGGCTTTGCGCTTTTGTAACACGCTGTATCTGATCGAAATAAAGTACCTGAAACAATTCAAACCCCCTTTTTTCAACACACAACTACGAAATAAACTCAACTTGGCTGTCGACAAGTGGACGTTCGGCTACAACGGGAAAATAACCACTCTAAAGGCCGTTTCTCACTACGGTCTTGGAGTTGCCGGATTCGGTGGTAGAAGACGCTGACTTCGGTGGCTTCATCACACTACCAGCTCTACATGTGCATACGGCCAGACCACGGTGAACATACGCCATCCCGTCTGATCTGGCAAGTCAAGCACCTTTGGGCTGGGTTAGTACTTGGATTGGAGACAGCCTGGGAACCCCTAGTGCTGTATGCCCAGTTTTTGCATTTTTTTTGTAAACATGATACACAACTGCGCGAATGCGTGTGGTGTATTTCATACTGTCAATTCTACTAGCTCTACATGTGCATACGGCCAGACCACGGTGAACATATGCCATCCCGTCTGATCTGGCAAGTCAAGCACCTTTGGGCTGGGTTAGAACTTGGATTGGAGACAGCCTGGGAACCCCTAGTGCTGTATGCCCAGTTTTTGCATTTTTTGTAAACATGATACACAACTGCGCGAATGCGTGTGGTGTATTTCATACTGTCAATTCTACTAGCTCTACATGTGCATACGGCCAGACCACGGTGAACATATGCCATCCCGTCTGATCTGGCAAGTCAAGCACCTTTGGGCTGGGTTAGTACTTGGATTGGAGACAGCCTGGGAACCCCTAGTGCTTTATGCCCACTTTTTGCATTTTTTTTGTAAACATGATATTTACACAACTGCGCGAATGCGTGTGGTGTATTTCATACTGTCAATTCTACCAGCTCTACATGTGCATACGGCCAGACCACGGTGAACATACGCCATCCCGTCTGATCTGGCAAGTCAAGCACCTTTGGGCTGGGTTTCTACTTGGATTGGAGACAGCCTGGGAACCCCTAGTGCTGTATGCCCACTTTTTGCATTTTTTTTGTAAACATGATACACAACTGCGCGAATGCGTGTGGTGTATTTCATACTGTCAATTCTACCAGCTCTACATGTGCATACGGCCAGACCACGGTGAACATACGCCATCCCGTCTGATCTGGCAAGTCAAGCACCTTTGGGCTGGGTTTCTACTTGGATTGGAGACAGCCTGGGAACCCCTAGTGCTGTATGCCCACTTTTTGCATTTTTTTTGTAAACATGATACACAACTGCGCGAATGCGTGTGGTGTATTTCATACTGTCAATTCTACCAGCTCTACATGTGCATACGGCCAGACCACGGTGAACATACGCCATCCCGTCTGATCTGGCAAGTCAAGCACCTTTGGGCTGGGTTAGTACTTGGATTGGAGACAGCCTGGGAACCCCTAGTGCTGTATGCCCACTTTTTGCATTTTTTTTGTAAACATGATACACAACTGCGCGAATGCGTGTGGTGTATTTCATACTGTCAATTCTACTAGCTCTACATGTGCATACGGCCAGACCACGGTGAACATACGCCATCCCGTCTGATCTGGCAAGTCAAGCACCTTTGGGCTGGGTTAGTACTTGGATTGGAGACAGCCTGGGAACCCCTAGTGCTGTATGCCCACTTTTTGCATTTTTTTTGTAAACATGATACACAACTGCGCGAATGCGTGTGGTGTATTTCATACTGTCAATTCTACTAGCTCTACATGTGCATACGGCCAGACCACGGTGAACATACGCCATCCCGTCTGATCTGGCAAGTCAAGCACCTTTGGGCTGGGTTAGTACTTGGATTGGAGACAGCCTGGGAACCCCTAGTGCTGTATGCCCACTTTTTGCATTTTTTTGTAAACATGATACACAACTGCGCGAGTGCGTGTGGTGTATTTCATACTGTCAATACTACCAGCTCTACATGTGCATACGGCCAGACCACGGTGAACATACGCCATCCCGTCTGATCTGGCAAGTCAAGCACCTTTGGGCTGGGTTAGTACTTGGATTGGAGACAGCCTGGGAACCCCTAGTGCTGTATGCCCACTTTTTGCATTTTTTTGTAAACATGATACACAACTGCGCGAGTGCGTGTGGTGTATTTCATACTGTCAATTCTACCAGCTCTACATGTGCATACGGCCAGACCACGGTGAACATACGCCATCCCGTCTGATCTGGCAAGTCAAGCACCTTTGGGCTGGGTTAGTACTTGGATTGGAGACAGCCTGGGAACCCCTAGTGCTGTATGCCCACTTTTTGCATTTTTTTTGTAAACATGATACACAACTGCGCGAATGCGTGTGGTGTATTTCATACTGTCAATTCTACCAGCTCTACATGTGCATACGGCCAGACCACGGTGAACATACGCCATCCCGTCTGATCTGGCAAGTCAAGCACCTTTGGGCTGGGTTAGTACTTGGATTGGAGACAGCCTGGGAACCCCTAGTGCTGTATGCCCACTTTTTGCATTTTTTTTGTAAACATGATACACAACTGCGCGAATGCGTGTGGTGTATTTCATACTGTCAATTCTACCAGCTCTACATGTGCATACGGCCAGACCACGATGAACATATGCCATCCCGTCTGATCTGGCAAGTCAAGCACCTTTGGGCTGGGTTAGTACTTGGATTGGAGACAGCCTGGGAACCCCTAGTGCTGTATGCCCACTTTTTGCATTTTTTTGTAAACATGATACACAACTGCGCGAATGCGTGTGGTGTATTTCATACTGTCAATTCTACCAGCTCTACATGTGCATACGGCCAGACCACGGTGAACATACGCCATCCCGTCTGATCTGGCAAGTCAAGCACCTTTGGGCTGGGTTAGTACTGGGATTGGAGACAGCCTGGGAACCCCTAGTGCTGTATGCCCACTTTTTGCATTTTTTTTGTAAACATGATACACTACTGCGCGAATGCGTGTGGTGTATTTCATACTGTCAATTCTACCAGCTCTACATGTGCATACGGCCAGACCACTGTGAACATACGCCATCCCGTCTGATCTGGCAAGTCAAGCACCTTTGGGCTGGGTTAGTACTTGGATTGGAGACAGCCTGGGAACCCCTAGTGCTGTATGCCCAGTTTTTGCATTTTTTTTGTAAACATGATACACAACTGCGCGAATGCGTGTGGTGTATTTCATACTGTCAATTCTACTAGCTCTACATGTGCATACGGCCAGACCACGGTGAACATACGCCATCCCGTCTGATCTGGCAAGTCAAGCACCTTTGGGCTGGGTTAGAACTTGGATTGGAGACAGCCTGGGAACCCCTAGTGCTGTATGCCCAGTTTTTGCATTTTTTTTGTAAACATGATACACAACTGCGCGAATGCGTGTGGTGTATTTCATACTGTCAATTCTACTAGCTCTACATGTGCATACGGCCAGACCACGGTGAACATACGCCATCCCGTCTGATCTGGCAAGTCAAGCACCTTTGGGCTGGGTTTCTACTTGGATTGGAGACAGCCTGGGAACCCCTAGTGCTGTATGCCCACTTTTTGCATTTTTTTTGTAAACATGATACACAACTGCGCGAATGCGTGTGGTGTATTTCATACTGTCAATTCTACTAGCTCTACATGTGCATACGGCCAGACCACGGTGAACATACGCCATCCCGTCTGATCTGGCAAGTCAAGCACCTTTGGGCTGGGTTTCTACTTGGATTGGAGACAGCCTGGGAACCCCTAGTGCTGTATGCCCACTTTTTGCATTTTTTTTGTAAACATGATACACAACTGCGCGAGTGCGTGTGGTGTATTTCATACTGTCAATACTACCAGCTCTACATGTGCATACGGCCAGACCACGGTGAACATACGCCATCCCGTCTGATCTGGCAAGTCAAGCACCTTTGGGCTGGGTTTCTACTTGGATTGGAGACAGCCTGGGAACCCCTAGTGCTGTATGCCCACTTTTTGCATTTTTTTTGTAAACATGATACACAACTGCGCGAGTGCGTGTGTTGTATTTCATACTGTCAATTCTACCAGCTCTACATGTGCATACGGCCAGACCACAGTGAACATACGCCATCTCGTCTGATCTGGCAAGTCAAGCACCTTTGGGCTGGGTTAGTACTTGGATTGGAGACAGCCTGGGAACCCCTAGTGCTGTATGCCCACTTTTTGAATTTTTTTGTAAACATGATACACAACTGCGCGAGTGCGTGTGTTGTATTTCATACTGTCAATTCTACCAGCTCTACATGTGCATACGGCCAGACCACAGTGAACATACGCCATCCCGTCTGATCTGGCAAGTCAAGCACCTTTGGGCTGGGTTAGTACTTGGATTGGAGACAGCCTGGGAACCCCTAGTGCTGTATGCCCAGTTTTTGCATTTTTTTTGTAAACATGATGCACAACTGCGCGAATGCGTGTGGTGTATTTCATACTGTCAATTCTACTAGCTCTACATGTGCATATGGCCAGACCACGGTGAACATACGCCATCCCGTCTGATCTGGCAAGTCAAGCACCTTTGGGCTGGGTTAGAACTTGGATTGGAGACAGCCTGGGAACCCCTAGTGCTGTATGCCCAGTTTTTGCATTTTTTTTGTAAACATGATACACAACTGCACGAATGCGTGTGGTGTATTTCATACTGTCAATTCTACTAGCTCTACATGTGCATACGGCCAGACCACGGTGAACATACGCCATCCCGTCTGATCTGGCAAGTCAAGCACCTTTGGGCTGGGTTTCTACTTGGATTGGAGACAGCCTGGGAACCCCTAGTGCTGTATGCCCACTTTTTGCATTTTTTTTGTAAACATGATACACAACTGCGCGAATGCGTGTGGTGTATTTCATACTGTCAATTCTACTAGCTCTACATGTGCATACGGCCAGACCACGGTGAACATACGCCATCCCGTCTGATCTGGCAAGTCAAGCACCTTTGGGCTGGGTTTCTACTTGCATTGGAGACAGCCTGGGAACCCCTAGTGCTGTATGCCCACTTTTTGCATTTTTTTTGTAAACATGATACACAACTGCGCGAGTGCGTGTGGTGTATTTCATACTGTCAATACTACCAGCTCTACATGTGCATACGGCCAGACCACGGTGAACATACGCCATCCCGTCTGATCTGGCAAGTCAAGCACCTTTGGGCTGGGTTTCTACTTGGATTGGAGACAGCCTGGGAACCCCTAGTGCTGTATGCCCACTTTTTGCATTTTTTTTGTAAACATGATACACAACTGCGCGAGTGCGTGTGTTGTATTTCATACTGTCAATTCTACCAGCTCTACATGTGCATACGGCCAGACCACAGTGAACATACGCCATCTCGTCTGATCTGGCAAGTCAAGCACCTTTGGGCTGGGTTAGTACTTGGATTGGAGACAGCCTGGGAACCCCTAGTGCTGTATGCCCACTTTTTGAATTTTTTTGTAAACATGATACACAACTGCGCGAGTGCGTGTGTTGTATTTCATACTGTCAATTCTACCAGCTCTACATGTGCATACGGCCAGACCACAGTGAACATACGCCATCCCGTCTGATCTGGCAAGTCAAGCACCTTTGGGCTGGGTTAGTACTTGGATTGGAGACAGCCTGGGAACCCCTAGTGCTGTATGCCCAGTTTTTGCATTTTTTGTAAACATGATACACAACTGCGCGAATGCGTGTGGTGTATTTCATACTGTCAATTCTACCAGCTCTACATGTGCATACGGCCAGACCACGGTGAACATACGCCATCCCGTCTGATCTGGCAAGTCAAGCACCTTTGGGCTGGGTTTCTACTTGGATTGGAGACAGCCTGGGAACCCCTAGTGCTGTATGCCCACTTTTTGCATTTTTTTTGTAAACATGATACACAACTGCGCGAGTGCGTGTGGTGTATTTCATACTGTCAATACTACCAGCTCTACATGTGCATACGGCCAGACCACGGTGAACATACGCCATCCCGTCTGATCTGGCAAGTCAAGCACCTTTGGGCTGGGTTAGTACTTGGATTGGAGACAGCCTGGGAACCCCTAGTGCTGTATGCCCACTTTTTGAATTTTTTTGTAAACATGATACACAACTGCGCGAGTGCGTGTGTTGTATTTCATACTGTCAATTCTACCAGCTCTACATGTGCATACGGCCAGACCACAGTGAACATACGCCATCTCGTCTGATCTGGCAAGTCAAGCACCTTTGGGCTGGGTTAGTACTTGGATTGGAGACAGCCTGGGAACCCCTAGTGCTGTATGCCCACTTTTTGCATTTTTTTGTAAACATGATACACAACTGCGCGAGTGCGTGTGGTGTATTTCATACTGTCAATTCTACCAGCTCTACATGTGCATACGGCCAGACCACGGTGAACATACGCCATCCCGTCTGATCTGGCAAATCAAGCACCTTTGGGCTGGGTTAGTACTTGGATTGGAGACAGCCTGGGTACCCCTAGTGCTGTATGCCCACTTTTTGCATTTTTTTTGTAAACATGATACACAACTGCGCGAATGCGTGTGGTGTATTTCATACTGTCAATTCTACCAGCTCTACATGTGCATACGGCCAGACCACGGTGAACATACGCCATCCCGTCTGATCTGGCAAATCAAGCACCTTTGGGCTGGGTTAGTACTTGGATTGGAGACAGCCTGGGAACCCCTAGTGCTGTATGCCCACTTTTTGCATTTTTTTTGTAAACATGATACACAACTGCGCGAATGCGTGTGGTGTATTTCATACTGTCAATTCTACCAGCTCTACATGTGCATACGGCCAGACCACGGTGAACATACACCATCCCGTCTGATCTGGCAAGTCAAGCACCTTTGGGCTGGGTTAGTACTTGGATTGGAGACAGCCTGGGAACCCCTAGTGCTGTATGCCCACTTTTTGCATTTTTTTTGTAAACATGATACACAACTGCGCGAATGCATGTGGTGTATTTCATACTGTCAATTCTACCAGCTCTACATGTGCATACGGCCAGACCACGGTGAACATACGCCATCCCGTCTGATCTGGCAAGTCAAGCACCTTTGGGCTGGGTTAGTACTTGGATTGGAGACAGCCTGGGAACCCCTAGTGCTGTATGCCCACTTTTTGCATTTTTTTGTAAACATGATACACAACTGCGCGAATGCGTGTGGTGTATTTCATACTGTCAATTCTACCAGCTCTACATGTGCATACGGCCAGACCACGGTGAACATACGCCATCCCGTCTGATCTGGCAAGTCAAGCACCTTTGGGCTGGGTTAGTACTTGGATTGGAGACAGCCTGGGAACCCCTAGTGCTGTATGCCCACTTTTTGCTTTTTTTTGTAAACATGATACACAACTGCGCGAATGCGTGTGGTGTATTTCATACTGTCAATTCTACCAGCTCTACATGTGCATACGGCCAGACCACGGTGAACATACGCCATCCCATCTGATCTGGCAAGTCAAGCACCTTTGGGCTGGGTTAGTACTGGGATTGGAGACAGCCTGGGAACCCCTAGTGCTGTATGCCCAGTTTTTGCATTTTTTTTGTAAACATGATACACTACTGCGCGAATGCGTGTGGTGTATTTCATACTGTCAATTCTACCAGCTCTACATGTGCATACGGCCAGACCACTGTGAACATACGCCATCCCGTCTGATCTGGCAAGTCAAGCACCTTTGGGCTGGGTTAGTACTTGGATTGGAGACAGCCTGGGAACCCCTAGTGCTGTATGCCCACTTTTTGCATTTTTTTGTAAACATGATACACAACTGCGCGAATGCGTGTGGTGTATTTCATACTGTCAATTCTACCAGCTCTACATGTGCATACGGCCAGACCACGGTGAACATACGCCATCCCGTCTGATCTGGCAAGTCAAGCACCTTTGGGCTGGGTTAGTACTTGGATTGGAGACAGCCTGGGAACCCCTAGTGCTGTATGCCCACTTTTTGCATTTTTTTGTAAACATGATACACAACTGCGCGAATGCGTGTGGTGTATATCATACTGTCAATTCTAACAGCTCTACATGTGCATACGGCCAGACCACGGTGAACATATGCCATCCCGTCTGATCTGGCAAGTCAAGCACCTTTGGGCTGGGTTAGTACTTGGATTGGAGACAGCCTGGGAACCCCTAGTGCTGTATGCCCACTTTTTGCATTTTTTTTGTAAACATGATACACAACTGCGCGAATGCATGTGGTGTATTTCATACTGTCAATTCTACCAGCTCTACATGTGCATACGGCCAGACCACGGTGAACATACGCCATCCCGTCTGATCTGGCAAGTCAAGCACCTTTGGGCTGGGTTAGTACTTGGATTGGAGACAGCCTGGGAACCCCTAGTGCTGTATGCCCACTTTTTGCATTTTTTTGTAAACATGATACACAACTGCGCGAATGCGTGTGGTGTATTTCATACTGTCAATTCTACCAGCTCTACATGTGCATACGGCCAGACCACGGTGAACATACGCCATCCCGTCTGATCTGGCAAGTCAAGCACTTTTGGGCTGGGTTAGTACTTGGATTGGAGACAGCCTGGGAACCCCTAGTGCTGTATGCCCACTTTTTGCATTTTTTTGTAAACATGATACACAACTGCGCGAATGCGTGTGGTGTATATCATACTGTCAATTCTAACAGCTCTACATGTGCATACGGCCAGACCACGGTGAACATATGCCATCCCGTCTGATCTGGCAAGTCAAGCACCTTTGGGCTGGGTTAGTACTTGGATTGGAGACAGCCTGGGAACCCCTAGTGCTGTATGCCCACTTTTTGCATTTTTTTTGTAAACATGATACACAACTGCGCGAATGCATGTGGTGTATTTCATACTGTCAATTCTACCAGCTCTACATGTGCATACGGCCAGACCACGGTGAACATACGCCATCCCGTCTGATCTGGCAAGTCAAGCACCTTTGGGCTGGGTTAGTACTTGGATTGGAGACAGCCTGGGAACCCCTAGTGCTGTATGCCCACTTTTTGCATTTTTTTGTAAACATGATACACAACTGCGCGAATGCGTGTGGTGTATTTCATACTGTCAATTCTACCAGCTCTACATGTGCATACGGCCAGACCACGGTGAACATACGCCATCCCGTCTGATCTGGCAAGTCAAGCACCTTTGGGCTGGGTTAGTACTTGGATTGGAGACAGCCTGGGAACCCCTAGTGCTGTATGCCCACTTTTTGCTTTTTTTTGTAAACATGATACACAACTGCGCGAATGCGTGTGGTGTATTTCATACTGTCAATTCTACCAGCTCTACATGTGCATACGGCCAGACCACGGTGAACATACGCCATCCCGTCTGATCTGGCAAGTCAAGCACCTTTGGGCTGGGTTAGTACTGGGATTGGAGACAGCCTGGGAACCCCTAGTGCTGTATGCCCAGTTTTTGCATTTTTTTTGTAAACATGATACACTACTGCGCGAATGCGTGTGGTGTATTTCATACTGTCAATTCTACCAGCTCTACATGTGCATACGGCCAGACCACGGTGAACATACGCCATCCCGTCTGATCTGGCAAGTCAAGCACCTTTGGGCTGGGTTAGTACTTGGATTGGAGACAGCCTGGGAACCCCTAGTGCTGTATGCCCACTTTTTGCATTTTTTTGTAAACATGATACACAACTGCGCGAATGCGTGTGGTGTATTTCATACTGTCAATTCTACCAGCTCTACATGTGCATACGGCCAGACCACGGTGAACATACGCCATCCCATCTGATCTGGCAAGTCAAGCACCTTTGGGCTGGGTTAGTACTTGGATTGGAGACAGCCTGGGAACCCCTAGTGCTGTATGCCCACTTTTTACATTTTTTTGTAAACATGATACACAACTGCGCGAATGCGTGTGGTGTATTTCATACTGTCAATTCTACCAGCTCTACATGTGCATACGGCCAGACCACGGTGAACATACGCCATCCCGTCTGATCTGGCAAGTCAAGCACCTTTGGGCTGGGTTAGTACTTGGATTGGAGACAGCCTGGGAACCCCTAGTGCTGTATGCCCACTTTTTGCATTTTTTTGTAAACATGATACACTTCTGCGCGAATGCGTGTGGTGTATTTCATACTGTCAATTCTACCAGCTCTACATGTGCATACGGCCAGACCACGGTGAACATACGCCATTCCGTCTGATCTGGCAAGTCAAGCACCTTTGGGCTGGGTTAGTACTTGGATTGGAGACAGCCTGGGAACCCCTAGTGCTGTATGCCCACTTTTTGCATTTTTTTGTAAACATGATACACAACTGCGCGAATGCGTGTAGTGTATTTCATACTGTCAATTCTACCAGCTCTACATGTGCATACGGCCAGACCACGGTGAACATACGCCATCCCGTCTGATCTGGCAAGTCAAGCACCTTTGGGCTGGGTTAGTACTTGGATTGGAGACAGCCTGGGAACCCCTAGTGCTGTATGCCCACTTTTTGCATTTTTTTGTAAACATGATACACAACTGCGCGAGTGCGTGTAGTGTATTTCATACTGTCAATACTACCAGCTCTACATGTGCATACGGCCAGACCACGGTGAACATATGCCATCCCGTCTGATCTGGCAAGTCAAGCACCTTTGGGCTGGGTTAGTACTTGGATTGGAGACAGCCTGGGAACCCCTAGTGCTGTATGCCCACTTTTTGCATTTTTTTGTAAACATGATACACAACTGCGTGAATGCGTGTGGTGTATTTCATACTGTCAATTCTACCAGCTCTACATGTGCATACGGCCAGACCACGGTGAACATACGCCATCCCGTCTGATCTGGCAAGTCAAGCACCTTTGGGCTGGGTTAGTACTTGGATTGGAGACAGCCTGGGAACCCCTAGTGCTGTATGCCCACTTTTTGCATTTTTTTGTAAACATGATACACAACTGCGTGAATGCGTGTGGTGTATTTCATACTGTCAATTCTACCAGCTCTACATGTGCATACGGCCAGACCACGGTGAACATACGCCATCCCATCTGATCTGGCAAGTCAAGCACCTTTGGGCTGGGTTAGTACTTGGATTGGAGACAGCCTGGGAACCCCTAGTGCTGTATGCCCACTTTTTGCATTTTTTTGTAAACATGATACACAACTGCGCGAATGCGTGTGGTGTATTTCATACTGTCAATTCTACCAGCTCTACATGTGCATACGGCCAGACCATGGTGAACATACGCCATTCCGTCTGATCTGGCAAGTCAAGCACCTTTGGGCTGGGTTAGTACTTGGATTGGAGACAGCCTGGGAACCCCTAGTGCTGTATGCCCACTTTTTGCATTTTTTTGTAAACATGATACACAACTGCGCGAATGCGTGTGGTGTATTTCATACTGTCAATTCTACCAGCTCTACATGTGCATACGGCCAGACCACGGTGAACATATGCCATCCCGTCTGATCTGGCAAGTCAAGCACCTTTGGGCTGGGTTAGTACTTGGATTGGAGACAGCCTGGGAACCCCTAGTGCTGTATGCCCACTTTTTGCATTTTTTTGTAAACATGATACACAACTGCGCGAATGCGTGTGGTGTATTTCATACTGTCAATTCTACCAGCTCTACATGTGCATATGGCCAGACCACGGTGAACATACGCCATCCCGTCTGATCTGGCAAGTCAAGCACCTTTGGGCTGGGTTAGTACTTGGATTGGAGACAGCCTGGGAACCCCTAGCTGTATGCCCACTTTTTGCATTTTTTTGTAAACATGATACACAACTGCGCGAATGCGTGTGGTGTATTTCATACTGTCAATTCTACCAGCTCTACATGTGCATACGGCCAGACCACGGTGAACATACGCCATCCCGTCTGATCTGGCAAGTCAAGCACCTTTGGGCTGGGTTAGTACTTGGATTGGAGACAGCCTGGGAACCCCTAGTGCTGTATGCCCACTTTTTGCATTTTTTTGTAAACATGATACACAACTGCGCGAATGCGTGTGGTGTATTTCATACTGTCAATTCTACCAGCTCTACATGTGCATACGGCCAGACCACGGTGAACATACGCCATTCCGTCTGATCTGGCAAGTCAAGCACCTTTGGGCTGGGTTAGTACTTGGATTGGAGACAGCCTGGGAACCCCTAGTGCTGTATGCCCACTTTTTGCATTTTTTTGTAAACATGATACACAACTGCGCGAATGCGTGTGGTGTATTTCATACTGTCAATTCTACCAGCTCTACATGTGCATACGGCCAGACCACGGTGAACATATGCCATCCCGTCTGATCTGGCAAGTCAAGCACCTTTGGGCTGGGTTAGTACTTGGATTGGAGACAGCCTGGGAACCCCTAGTGCTGTATGCCCACTTTTTGCATTTTTTTGTAAACATGATACATGTGATGAAGCCACCGAAGTCAGCGTCTTCTACCACCGAATCCAGCAGCTCCAAGACCGTAGTGAGAAACGGCCTTTAGAGTGGTTGATTTCCCGTTGTAGCCGAACGTCCACTTGTCGACAGCCAAGTTGAGTTTATTTCGTAGTTGCGTGTTGAAAGGGGTTCAATATTGTTTCAGGTACTTTATTTGATCAGATACAGCCACATATAAAAGCGCAAAGCCTAGCGAGCTTCCTAGTCGAAGTTTCTATCGCTAGCTTATTTTCGTTCAGAAGCTTGGGGTCCGCAGACTCGAGTAAAAACTCTCAAAGTAGCTAAGACACGGAAATCACGTATAGAAAAACAGCTACAGTAATTTCCTAATACAAATGCACAAATAAGACATAAATGCAACAAATAAACACATCTAGCCGAAACAGTTGCCTTATACTGCGCGTGCATACATTCAAATACTTATGGTAAAGAAATACCAGGTACAAATTGGGTTAATAGAAAACTATTAATCTTACGAGGTGCGAAGTCGGCAAACTCGGCCGATTTACTAATTTGCTTCAATTTGTCAGAAAACATTGACGCACATTGGAACTAATATGATAGGGTTGGGAAATCTAAATAGCAGTGCAAATGTTCCTAATGACGTAAATAGAACAGGGTATATTCAACATAATAATAATAATCACTTCCTGGAAACGTATGTTGAATAAACAGTAAACTGGGACTTATTCGGGGTAAATGGGTGTGTTAATTGAGCAGGGTCTATAATATATTCTTGGGTATAATTTGAGCAGGGTATTTACCATAATGTCAAAGTAAATATAAATAT
This sequence comes from Sphaerolaimus hirsutus, assembly GCA_964036195.1. NCBI lineage: Eukaryota > Metazoa > Nematoda > Chromadorea > Monhysterida > Sphaerolaimidae > Sphaerolaimus > Sphaerolaimus hirsutus. Next base: position 22,872,988 of record OZ038460.1, read on the forward strand.
AAGTTGTGAGCAGGGTTATAATAATTATGCCTACGCGAAGGGCTTCGTAAATACGTACAGTAAATGCTAGTTACACACAGGGCGCTATTTCTCTGTTAGGACGCTGGCCTAGATAATTACGCAGCACATAAATATTTACAAGATTTGACTTTATCAACTTACAAGTAAACCATGTAAATGTATATATAATAATGATCAGAAAATTATGGCGAGTTGAATGAGCCCAATTTCATGTTAATACACCTAATAATAACCTATTTGCCTTCTTAACCTAAATATTTCACATAAACATATCGATTACCCATAAAACACTTTCCTAATTAAATATTCTCCATGGATAAATAATATAGTGCAGGAAATATAATTTGATATTTTGCGTGGTAAATAAATATAGTGCATGAAAAGTAAAATAGTGCAAATGAGTAAATGCGCAAATATGAGCCTAATTATCAATTCTCTGTATTTCTTTATCCATCCATTTTGCCACGGTCAGCACACTCCGGGCGGAAGAGTTGCTGCACCCCGTTGTTGCAGCAACGTCACATGCTGGTGGTGGTGGGTGCCAACGTGATGAGTGGCGTTTCCACAGTCGCCTCGGTGGTGAACGTGGTCGTGCGCGAAGTCGTGGGTGTGCGTGAAGTCGCAGGTCCGGTTGCGGGTGATGCCAACGCTGACCTAGCCTGATGATGAAGCAGGTAGTTGCCCGTATCGCTTCCTGCGCGTTCGCGTGAGGTGAATTTGCGGATATCAGGCATGTGAACACTGTCTCTGTTCCTGGCTCTGACTTGTCCCTCATCAGCTGAACTTTCATCTGGCTGAACGTATGCTGATAGTGACTTTGCCATTCTGTCCTCGGTTTCTGCTCTCCTGGCAAATCTGACGGACTGTGTTGAGTTGGATCTGGCTCTCCTCTTGATTGCTGGTCTCAACTCTGTCTTGCGTACTTTCCTTTGTGGATAATTGGTCTCTTTCTGAGTTGATTTCTTGATAGTATATCTGATGGCTCTGAAGCATAGCCATATGCATTTGAACGGACACACTATGCATTTCCATATGCATGTGTATACACATGGTGGAATCACTGGCTTTCCTGTGGCAATTCTCCAATTGTACCACAGGTATCCTGCAGCTACGACTCCAGCTATCAAGATTGTGATTCCCAGCAGCATTGCGATTGTGTTGATGATCACTTGAAAGGGTCCTTTCAACATTCCTCCCATAAAGTTAGTGTACCCTTTTGATACTCCAGATATATAGTGACCATATGCCTTGCCGATTCCTGCTGCCGTCTGTCCAATTCCAGCTCCAATGCCTTCTATTGAATTTCTGATCACTCTGGGATCCAATGACATATCTGCCGTGTAATCGATCAACTGGTTCTGCACATGCTCTAAGTTCTGTAATCTCTGAATCTGGCCTCTGACATCCATGAAATTGGTCGCTCTGTTGACAATGTTGGTGAACAGGTGAGGCGCATCAAACGTGAAGGCCTGCCATTGTCCTTTCCATGTCATTTCGATTGGAGTCTCTGTGACATGCACCATTCCATGTGCGGACTTCCACTGTCCATGTTCATTTCTGTACAGGTGCGGTGTGGTGTGGCTGCAATCCTCTTCTGGTGATTTCTCCACCAAGTCTCTGCTGCCTGGGCTCTTGAACCACAAGGGCCCATCTTTGTCTAATCTCATTGGTGTGTATTTGTAGCATGTCTCTCCCACTTTTCCTGTCTGATAAATTATGTATGGCTGCACTTCCTTGCATTCCCAAAACATAATTGCTTCTCCAGCCCATTCTGCATGAACATCCTGTCTTCCCAGCATGGCTCGAATCCCCAATGTTGGATCGATGCGGAAAAGCTGAGTCAACATGTCCAGCTGGTTCTTGCGAAGTTGACATAGCTGATGCCATACAATCGCAAATTGTGCCTGAGTCATTTCTCTGACCACATGTTGCAGGAACTGAAACTTGGAGTTTCTGTCGTCCAATCTGGCATACAATGTTCCACTGATTGTCGACTCTCTTGCCTCCACTATCTTTCCTGGCATTGCCCATTCCACAGGCACATCTTCTCTTCTGTCAAACTGGATGAATACACCTCCTTGATCGGTGTAGTATGTGTCTCCCGGAACACATTCTGAACCAATTGGCCTCTTTGTCTTGTTGCTGTGGGAGTATGCTGCTTGCAATTTTGACACAATAATTGTCTGGCCAGATATCTCTGACTTGAATCTGCCAATTCTCTCATATGCGCATTGATGCTTGAAGTTCTCCGTGTCCCACACTGTGATTCCATAGTTGTGGTCTCTGCAATGTCCCATCATGGCTCTGCACTGGCTGAAATCTTGCAAGTCGCTGATTACAGTCTTTCCATCAAGTGAAGCCACGGTTCCTTCTTTCATGTAGAAGTTACTGACGACATTTTCTTTGTCATGACAACACCATGAATATTCCACATTCAAGGTCTGATTGGTTGTCCACACTCTGGGCTCCATTTCCACCAAAGGTGTTCCTCTGAACATCTTGTGAATTCTTGCATAGTTACAGGCTACCACGCCAACTTGCTGGTATTTCTCAAAATTGCCTGTAATGCCTTTCGCTCCCCAGAAACTGGTGTGTGTGATGATTTCTTTGATTCTGATGTAGCATCTGTATGCTTTCTCTTTCTGTGGAATCTGTCTCTGTGCATAAAGTGTAACCTTCATTGCCTTGACAAAATTCCTTGGTGGGATATGGCACTGCACTTCTTCAGGAACTGTAAGCGCATGTCCATGTCTCCCACTGGTACAAATCTGATACTTCTGGCTTTGTGAGCTGATCACCTGTTCCACAGGATGATCTTTGATTGCATCCTTGAATCTCTCATAAGTCTGCATTTCTCTAACAGATTTTGGTGGCCATTCTGAAGGCAAAGGCGGCAATCCATGATGCGCTGCCAATGATGGTGGCCTTACTGTCGAGGTTTCTAGAACGTATGTTCTGGAAAATACTTCGCTGTAAGCTTTGCCGGCTTTTCTCAGCGTTGCTGACTCTGACATGCCTGTCAGCATCAACACCATGCACAGCATTCCAATCACCAGACTGCTGGTGGTTGCTGTGGCTTTCCCTGTTGCACTTCTCAGGACTCTATCCGATGCTGAGTTCCTCTGAGCAGGGTTTTGTACAGAGTCTCTGTTCGAGCTCTGATTTCTGACATGTTTCTGGACAATTGCTGGGTCCAGTAAATTTACTTTGACTGTCACTGCTGTCTCTGGGATATCCATTGTCTTTGAATTGATTTCCAGCGGATACAATTGATTGAGTGGTCTGCTGACCACATTTCTGTTGGCAGTTCTGACTTTTGCTGAGCGAATCTGTCCATCTTTGCTGGGCTCTAACTGCTCGATGCGACCCATCCTCCATGCACCTCTGGGCATGTTCTCTTCATAAATCAGCACAACTTCATTCACTTTGGGTTCTTGAGTCGCTGTCAATCTGCCATGTTTGTGCGTCACCTGAGTTCTTTCCCTCAAGCTCGAGATATACTCTTGATGCCACAAGTCCCAGAACTTATCCAAAGTTTGCTGGGTTGTCTCCCAATATTTCTGCAGTTTCGCTGCGTTATCCATTCTGGGCACAAATTCTCCATCTTTGTCTGCGTCAAACTGTGGTGCTCCAATCTGACCTTCCCCTGTCAGGAAGTCTTTTGGCGTCAGCACTCTGAGGCTCTTTACATCACCATAGATGTAAGAGATTGGCCTGCTGTTGATCACTGCCTCGACTTCTGGCAGAAGTGTCAACAATTCTTGCAGGGTCAACATTTTGTGCCCCACAGCTGCCTTGAAATGTTTCTTGGTGATGCCTACCATTCTCTCATAGACTCCTCCCTGCCACGGTGCCATGGGAGTCGTCATGTTCCATTGGATTTGTTGCTGCGAGCAGTATGTCTGTACGGCTCCATTTTTGACCATTTCTGACCATTCCTTTCCAGTATTGATGGCCTTGTCAGTGCTTGTGTTGAGCACTTTCTCTGTCAATTTGAATTGCGTCGCATTGTCTGAAATAACTGCTTCAGGCTTTCCACGCCTGGCGATGAATCTCCTGACTGCGTTCAGGAATTCTTGTGCTGTCATGTCTAGCACACTTTCCAGGTGAACTGCACGTGTTACCATGCATGTGAACAAACAAATCCACATTTTCCTGTGATCTTTGTCCACTTTGTACCAAACTGGTCCCAAATAATCCAAACCCGTGTACTGGAACGGTCTGGCTCTCTGAACTCTGGTTTCTGGCAAATCTGGCATTGGTGGAAGCTGGTACGGCTTCGCTCCCAATTTCTTACAGTTTGGGCAGGTTCTCGTCACATTGTAGATCACCCGTCTGCCCTGTGTAATCCAGTACTTTTGTCTGATCGCTGCCAATGTATGTTGCACTCCTGCGTGCATCAATTTCTCATGCTGGTCTCTGATGATCAGCTGAGTCACTGTAGCCGTTGCTGGCAACAGTATGAGTGGCACTGTGACCTCCTGTGGGTCAGTATGCTCCATTCTGCCGTGGCACTTCAGGATTCCATCCTGATGCATTTGCACATTGAGCCATTTGATTAACTGCTGGTCTGCAGCTGTTTTCTTGCTATTCTGGCTGCCTCTGCTGTGGCCTGTTGCCAGAATCTCTGCCACTCCTTTGTAATGATTCTGTTGCGTCACTTTGATCCAATATTTCAACGCAATCTCTCTCTCTTCAATACTGATAATTCCCTGTGGTTTTATTGTACCACAGATACTTTTCATGATTTCTGACAATCCATTCTGACTGTCATTTTTGCTGCGCTTTTTGTGCATCTGTCGCACAAATCTCATCACGTATACTGTTGCATCCAGTAATTTCGTCAGTGATGAGAATCTCTGAATCTCAATTCCCAATGGGTTGCTTTGCTTGCTTTCATCAGCTTGCTCATTGCTGGTATCTGGGTCACTGGCCACTTGCTGTGTGGCGCCCAGGTAAATTGGACTGGCTTTTGGGAACTTGAGTTCTTCTTTCTTGATTTCTGCCATTACTTCTGGCGTAACTGGCTCCACTTTCGGCTCTGGTCACTCTCCAGTCATTAGCCATTCTGGCCCTTTCCACCACAGGTTACTGCCTTCCAACTCTGACATATTCATGCCTCTTGTGGCCATGTCAGCTGGGTTCTCCAGTCCTGCTATGTGTCTGATGTGCATGTTCTCTGTCTCACTCTGAATTTTCCTGATTTCATCCAATCTGTTCTTGACAAAACATGCCAGTGGCTTCGCTGTTGTTAGCCACTTCAGACAACAGGTTGAATCTGACCATACAACTGTTTGACTGAATTTGACGTCCTTGAGCTCTTTGTGAATAAACTTTGACATTCTGCTGCCGATCAACATCGCTAACAATTCCAGCCGTGGAATTGTCACTTCTGGTTTCTTTGGAGCTAGTCTCAATCTGGAGTACAGCAGGCTTGATGTGCCGCTGTCATTTTCTGTTTTCTGGCATATGTATGCCGCTGCGCTGTATGCCATTGCTGAGGCATCGACGAAAATGTGCAGTTGTGCATCTGCACCACTCTGATAATTCAAATTTCGGTTGAACTTGATCTGTCCAACCTTGAGCAATTCTATCTCTAATTGCTGCCAAATTGCTGTCTGTTCCTCAGACAGGGGAGTATCCCATTCTTTGGCACTTGGTCCTGAATGCCATAACGTTTGCAAAAATCTCTTTGCTGGCAGTAGGACAGGACTGACGAGTCCCATTGGATCAAAACATCCCGCAGTCACCTTTGCAACTGTCCTTTTCGTGGGAAGTTTGATTTTCTGGTCAGTTTCTGATAATTGTGATTGCTGGACTGTTTTTGGCGTTTTCAGCCACATCTGGTCGCTTTCTGTGTCCCATTTCATTCCTAGGACTGTTGTGACAATTTCCTTGGCCACATCTGACTCTGCCAATTGCCAAGTAAAGCTCTTATTGTTGCTGTTCCATTCTCTCAGATTCATCTGTGCCTCTGTGAACAGCACTTTGGATTCCTGGTACAATTCGATTGCTTTCTGCTCTGTGTCCACACTGAGGATCAAATTATCCACATACAGATTTTCATCGATCAATTTTGCATTTTCTGTGCCAGCTTGATTCAGGTGGTATCTGACTGTCAGCGCCAGCAGCGCTGGGCTGCAGATTATACCAAATGGTACTCTGGCAAATCTGTAAATCTGAATGTTGTCCTCCATAGATGGTTTCGTGGGATCCTTGTACCACAGAAATCTTGTCACATCTCTGTCACTGTCCTGCAGACTAATCTGCAGAAACGCTTTCTCTATGTCTGCGACCAGTGCAATTCTATGCAATCGGAATCGCATCAGCATCCCTACCAGCTGTGGTAGTATAACTGGACCGCGGTACATGCACTCATTCAAGCTTGGCATGCCTGGCGGTTTCGCTGAGGCATCATATACCTCTCTGACCTTTGTGGTAGTTTTCTCTGGCGTTATCACTGGTTGATGAGGCAAAATATGGAATTTTCTGCCATCCATAATATCCTCTTGGACCTTCTCAATCACTCCTTGCTCCTCCTGTGCTTTCATGATTGCCTGAATTTTCTCTAGTAATTCTGGGTCTCTCTTGAGCCTGTTGGTGAGGTACCTGAACCTCTTGAACGCCATTGCTTTGTTATCTGGGAGTTCATGCAAATTCGGTTTGTACATGAACTTTACAGAGTACCGTCCATCTGGGTTTCTCTGTACACTCTCATTGAATTGCTTGATGGCCTCATCGTCCTCGATGAGGTCTGGCTGGTCCATTATGCCAATGGTATCCAGTCTGTCCATGTCTTTGACATTTGGTACAGGAGCAATTGACAACGGTGCTTCCTCGTACCACTTTTCTCTCTGAATTTGATGCACAATTGTGTTGACCACCACCGGATATGCACCATCCGTGGTCCATTGATTTCTGTTGCTCGTCAGCTGCCCACCTCCCATCAGCAATCCCAATTCTGATGGAATGACATACAATCCTGACGGAAGTCTGGTGGTGCTGGTGTTTCTGGACATCAAGTCCCAGAAATAATTCAAGCCTACTATAATGTCTGGCTTGAACTTGCACTCTGTCCCTTTTCCTTTGGGAATTCTGTCTGCAAAGTAACTCTCATCCGGGAAGTACTTCTGCAGATACTTTTCGTCCTGTTCTGACACAGGCACTTTGACTTGTTCTGTGGTCAATGTCGGGACCACATCAGCCACCATATCAACTTTCTGGCCATTTCTGAGCCGCATTCTGAATTCCACTTGCTGTACCACTTTATAGTGCGGCTTTTCATTTCCGAAAGTGTACACCTGGATGTGGTGTTCACCTGTACTCTTCAGATTGAGTTTCTTGGCCACTTTCTCTGACATGTACGTTCCCTGGGATCCTGTGTCCAAGAATGCTTGAATCTGTAGTGGTGGCTGTTCAGGCTCCATCTCTGTATCCATTTCTGAAGCCTCAATCACGGTTCTGGCTGTCATCAGCATTGACATATTTCTGTTTACTGACAGGTTCACTGACGTATTCTGTTGCTTTGTATTTGGTTCTGTAACCACTGTGCTGGATATGGTTTCTGTCTCTACCATTTCTGGTCCAGCTTCTTCCACAGTGACACAATTCACTGTAGCCTTTCTCTGTTGGCTCTGTGCTGGTCGACCGGCCGTCGGCACAGACTTTCTGCCATTGTTTGCTGATTGCTGGCCATTCTGTTGACCATTCGCTCTGAACGCTGGAATTTGCCGTCCAGCGTTTCCATTGCCATTGTCACCAAATTTCTCTGGGCACACCGCAGTGTGGTGCCTATTGGACTTGCAATAGAAGCAACTTCTCGTAAATTGACATTGATTCATGTAATGCCCTTTCTGCAGGCATCTCAGGCATCGCTCTGCCTTTGACAAAATCACTCTCCTTTCTCTGGCAGTTTTGAACTTTGGACACTTATCGTTAAAGTGTAATTGCTGTGTGTCATTGCAGAACACACACGGCCTCCCAGGATTCATGAATCCAGCCTGTGGTGCACTCTGACCATTCTGGATCACAGACATGCTCCCTGTGCTGGTCCTTGGGTTCTCTGGCCCTCTGAATCGATTCCCATTGCCTTGGAATCGATTATTGAATTGCTGTGCGCGTGGATTATTCCCGAATCCCTGGCGCGATTGCTGAACTGGTGCCTCAGTTTGCTGTGCGTGCTGTACAGCCTCACTGAGCGCTAGCTGCTTGCCAAACAGCTTTCTGAATATCTCCACCATCAAGGCTTCCTCAGTTCCCTGTTCCTTCTGGATTTCTCTGAGAACCTCGGGTGGCACTTTCTGTTGTAGCTGGCTCAACAGCATTGGATGTTCCACTGATTCACCCAGTGACTCCAACTGCTGGAGCAGCCTTTCAATTGCATCGAACAAAATTCTCATATCCTGACAGGTATTTCTGGCCTGTCGCAGCTTCATGATATTACTCATCAGCGTGTTTCTGACCACAACTGGCTGGTCATATCTCTTTTTGAGCATTGCAATTGCGGGTGCATAATTCTCTGCTGTCACACTCAATCCACTGATCATGCCAAATGCTGAGCCTTTCAGCAAGCTCCTCAAGTATGAGAACTTGGAAATGTCCTCCAAATCTGTCCGATTGTGGATGTGGGATTCGAACATTTGCCACCATGATCGAAATTTGACAATTTCCCCAGTAAACTGTTCCACTTCCAGTTTCTGTAATTTGACGCTTTTTGCTGTGGTTGCATTGGTTGAACTGGCCCCCGGAGCAGCTCCCTGAGCTGTCAGAGCCATCTGGGCAGCCATCTGCTGTATGAATGCTGTATTGACTTCATACATGGTATTTCCGTTCTGTTGCTGGATCATGTCTTGCAACTCTTCGATGTACACATTCATGGCTACAACTTTCTGTGTCACCAAGTCTGACATATTTGCATATTCCTCATATGAGTCTTGGTATATCTTCTGTTCTTGTTCCATCTGATCGGGTTCGTCAATGTCCTTGACGATGTCCCTCCATGCGTCAAATTGAGTTCTCACTGCAGTCATTGCACTTTCCAATTTTGCACCCTCCTGTTTGATAGTTGCAATCACTCTTCTCATCTCTGTTCTCTTATCTTCCTTTGATGCTTCCGCAAATAGCTCCAGGTCATACTTGGCAAATTCTCTTGCCAATCTACTTTCCACCCTGTGCTTTGCTGGCCCCAGGGTCTTTCTGATGTGACCTGTTGGCGAAACCATTTTTGCTGATGAATTTTTCCTTCACTGTTTCTTTTTATAGTGCGTCGCCTGTGACGCTTGTGACGCTTCTCTGCGTCTTTCTGTGCAGTGCTCTGTGCACCACGGATTTGTTGTGCCACGCACAATACCAATGCAGTCCTACAGGCCCCTGACGTGTTCTCACGCGTTGACCTTTACTGCACTGGCACCAGGTGTGTTCCTAAAGCCCCTGACGTGATTGTTTACACGCGTTGACTTCAACACACCGGTCAAATCCACCTGGACAATAAACAATTTATTTGCCCAGCAGTGTGCGCCCAAAGAGGGTCCGTACACACTCTTCCTGAGCGCTCTGGCGCTCTTTCTGGCACGCCTGTGTGCCTTGTGACCACGCCAGCCACTTGCTTTCCTGAGCGGCTCCTGTGCCGCTGTGCGCAGTGCTGCGCTTGCCGTGTCACCTGTGACACGTTTCTGTGCACTCTGGTGCACTTTCTGATTCTGGGCAGTGTTTCTGTACACTGCTCTGCAATTGCGCCTGTGCAATGCAGAATTTCTGGCACTTTTATGCTGTCTGATCTGATGGTACCGAGCAGGCACAGCGTGTATATTTGATGGGAGCTCCGCAAAGCCCCTACACGCTACCAAGTATCCTAATACTTGGTTTTCAAATCCACTCTCTGTCAGCTACAGCCCTCTGTCAGCTACAGCCCTTTGTACACTGATACCCCTACTTTTGCACTTCCGAGGTATGAGTCCACTCTTACCCAGTGGAGCGAGGGACCTCCGCGAATGCCCAAAAACAGCCCTTTGACTAGCGTGGCTTTGTGGCGATCCTGTCTCCGTCAGGTCACCCTCCCTTGGCATAGGAAGGACGTGCGAGCGGTCACTGGAGTCCAGATGTCCAGGAGCGTCCAGCGAAAGTTTGACCACCGTCCGACAATGACTCCTTGTCAAGTGCCGGTGCCGCCCAGCGTCTAGCACCTTGCCAGAACACTGGTGAAAGCTGCCTGAAATCCTGACAGGCTTGTCAGAACTCCAGTGTCCTCCGCGCGTGAGCGTAGAACCGCTCCCAAGATGTAGACAGGAGTGCCGTGACTTTGGCACAGTGCTGTCTGCAAATCAACAGCCAACGCTCAGCCAAGGCCAATTGATGTTCAGCAGGACTTTTGAAGTTCTGCCAACTGCCGCACAATGTCCGTTCCGGCTTGGTGATAGCACAATGTCATACAATCACCCTGCTCGCTGCGCCATGTGATGAAGCCACCGAAGTCAGCGTCTTCTACCACCGAATCCAGCAGCTCCAAGACCGTAGTGAGAAACGGCCTTTAGAGTGGTTGATTTCCCGTTGTAGCGGAACGTCCACTTGTCGACAGCCAAGTTGAGTTTATTTCGTAGTTGCGTGTTGAAAGGGGTTCAATATTGTTTCAGGTACTTTATTTGATCAGATACAGCCACATATAAAAGCGCAAAGCCTAGCGAGCTTCCTAGTCGAAGTTTCTATCGCTAGCTTATTTTCGTTCAGAAGCTTGGGGTCCGCAGACTCGAGTAAAAACTCTCAAAGTAGCTAAGACACGGAAATCACGTATAGAAAAACAGCTACAGTAATTTCCTAATACAAATGCACAAATAAGACATAAATGCAACAAATAAACACATCTAGCCGAAACAGTTGCCTTATACTGCGCGTGCATACATTCAAATACTTATGGTAAAGAAATACCAGGTACAAATTGGGTTAATAGAAAACTATTAATCTTACGAGGTGCGAAGTCGGCAAACTCGGCCGATTTACTAATTTGCTTCAATTTGTCAGAAAACATTGACGCACATTGGAACTAATATGATAGGGTTGGGAAATCTAAATAGCAGTGCAAATGTTCCTAATGACGTAAATAGAACAGGGTATATTCAACATAATAATAATAATCACTTCCTGGAAACGTATGTTGAATAAACAGTAAACTGGGACTTATTCGGGGTAAATGGGTGTGTTAATTGAGCAGGGTCTATAATATATTCTTGGGTATAATTTGAGCAGGGTATTTACCATAATGTCAAAGTAAATATAAATATAAGTTGTGAGCAGGGTTATAATAATTATGCCTACGCGAAGGGCTTCGTAAATACGTACAGTAAATGCTAGTTACACACAGGGCGCTATTTCTCTGTTAGGACGCTGGCCTAGATAATTACGCAGCACATAAATATTTACAAGATTTGACTTTATCAACTTACAAGTAAACCATGTAAATGTATATATAATAATGATCAGAAAATTATGGCGAGTTGAATGAGCCCAATTTCATGTTAATACACCTAATAATAACCTATTTGCCTTCTTAACCTAAATATTTCACATAAACATATCGATTACCCATAAAACACTTTCCTAATTAAATATTCTCCATGGATAAATAATATAGTGCAGGAAATATAATTTGATATTTTGCGTGGTAAATAAATATAGTGCATGAAAAGTAAAATAGTGCAAATGAGTAAATGCGCAAATATGAGCCTAATTATCAATTCTCTGTATTTCTTTATCCATCCATTTTGCCACGGTCAGCACAATACACAACTGCGTGAATGCGTGTGGTGTATTTCATACTGTCAATTCTACCAGCTCTACATGTGCATACGGCCAGACCACGGTGAACATACGCCATCCCGTCTGATCTGGCAAGTCAAGCACCTTTGGGCTGGGTTAGTACTTGGATTGGAGACAGCCTGGGAACCCCTAGTGCTGTATGCCCACTTTTTGCATTTTTTTATAAACATGATACACAACTGCGTGAATGCGTGTGGTGTATTTCATACTGTCAATTCTACCAGCTCTACATGTGCATACGGCCAGACCACGGTGAACATACGCCATCCCATCTGATCTGGCAAGTCAAGCACCTTTGGGCTGGGTTAGTACTTGGATTGGAGACAGCCTGGGAACCCCTAGTGCTGCATGCCCACTTTTTGCATTTTTTTGTAAACATGATACACAACTGCGCGAATGCGTGTGGTGTATTTCATACTGTCAATTCTACCAGCTCTACATGTGCATACGGCCAGACCACGGTGAACATACGCCATTCCGTCTGATCTGGCAAGTCAAGCACCTTTGGGCTGGGTTAGTACTTGGATTGGAGACAGCCTGGGAACCCCTAGTGCTGTATGCCCACTTTTTGCATTTTTTTGTAAACATGATACACAACTGCGCGAATGCGTGTGGTGTATTTCATACTGTCAATTCTACCAGCTCTACATGTGCATACGGCCAGACCACGGTGAACATACGCCATCCCGTCTGATCTGGCAAGTCAAGCACCTTTGGGCTGGGTTAGTACTTGGATTGGAGACAGCCTGGGAACCCCTAGTGCTGTATGCCCACTTTTTGCATTTTTTTGTAAACATGATACACAACTGCGCGAATGCGTGTGGTGTATTTCATACTGTCAATTCTACCAGCTCTACATGTGCATATGGCCAGACCACGGTGAACATACGCCATCCCGTCTGATCTGGCAAGTCAAGCACCTTTGGGCTGGGTTAGTACTTGGATTGGAGACAGCCTGGGAACCCCTAGCTGTATGCCCACTTTTTGCATTTTTTTGTAAACATGATACACAACTGCGCGAATGCGTGTGGTGTATTTCATACTGTCAATTCTACCAGCTCTACATGTGCATACGGCCAGACCACGGTGAACATACGCCATCCCGTCTGATCTGGCAAGTCAAGCACCTTTGGGCTGGGTTAGTACTTGGATTGGAGACAGCCTGGGAACCCCTAGTGCTGTATGCCCACTTTTTGCATTTTTTTGTAAACATGATACACAACTGCGCGAATGCGTGTGGTGTATTTCATACTGTCAATTCTACCAGCTCTACATGTGCATACGGCCAGACCACGGTGAACATACGCCATTCCGTCTGATCTGGCAAGTCAAGCACCTTTGGGCTGGGTTAGTACTTGGATTGGAGACAGCCTGGGAACCCCTAGTGCTGTATGCCCACTTTTTGCATTTTTTTGTAAACATGATACACAACTGCGCGAATGCGTGTGGTGTATTTCATACTGTCAATTCTACCAGCTCTACATGTGCATATGGCCAGACCACGGTGAACATACGCCATCCTGTCTGATCTGGCAAGTCAAGCACCTTTGGGCTGGGTTAGTACTTGGATTGGAGACAGCCTGGGAACCCCTAGCTGTATGCCCACTTTTTGCATTTTTTTGTAAACATGATACACAACTGCGCGAATGCGTGTGGTGTATTTCATACTGTCAATTCTACCAGCTCTACATGTGCATATGGCCAGACCACGGTGAACATACGCCATCCCGTCTGATCTGGCAAGTCAAGCACCTTTGGGCTGGGTTAGTACTTGGATTGGAGACAGCCTGGGAACCCCTAGTGCTGTATGCCCACTTTTTGCATTTTTTTGTAAACATGATACACAACTGCGCGAATGCGTGTGGTGTATTTCATACTGTCAATTCTACCAGCTCTACATGTGCATACGGCCAGACCACGGTGAACATACGCCATCCCGTCTGATCTGGCAAGTCAAGCACCTTTGGGCTGGGTTAGTACTTGGATTGGAGACAGCCTGGGAACCCCTAGTGCTGTATGCCCACTTTTTGCATTTTTTTGTAAACATGATACACAACTGCGCGAATGCGTGTGGTGTATTTCATACTGTCAATTCTACCAGCTCTACATGTGCATACGGCCAGACCACGGTGAACATACGCCATCCCGTCTGATCTGGCAAGTCAAGCACCTTTGGGCTGGGTTAGTACTTGGATTGGAGACAGCCTGGGAACCCCTAGTGCTGTATGCCCACTTTTTGCATTTTTTGTAAACATGATACACAACTGCGCGAGTGCGTGTGGTGTATTTCATACTGTCAATTCTACTAGCTCTAAATGTGCATACGGCCAGACCACGGTGAACATACGCCATCCCGTCTGATCTGGCAAGTCAAGCACCTTTGGGCTGGGTTAGTACTTGGATTGGAGACAGCCTGGGAACCCCTAGTGCTGTATGCCCACTTTTTGCATTTTTTGTAAACATGATACACAACTGCGCGAGTGCGTGTGGTGTATTTCATACTGTCAATTCTACCAGCTCTACATGTGCATACGGCCAGACCACGGTGAACATACGCCATCCCGTCTGATCTGGCAAGTCAAGCACCTTTGGGCTGGGTTAGTACTTGGATTGGAGACAGCCTGGGAACCCCTAGTGCTGTATGCCCACTTTTTGCATTTTTTTGTAAACATGATACACAACTGCGCGAATGCGTGTGGTGTATTTCATACTGTCAATTCTACCAGCTCTACATGTGCATACGGCCAGACCACGGTGAACATACGCCATTCCGTCTGATCTGGCAAGTCAAGCACCTTTGGGCTGGGTTAGTACTTGGATTGGAGACAGCCTGGGAACCCCTAGTGCTGTATGCCCACTTTTTGCATTTTTTTGTAAACATGATACACAACTGCGCGAATGCGTGTGGTGTATTTCATACTGTCAATTCTACCAGCTCTACATGTGCATACGGCCAGACCACGGTGAACATACGCCATCCCGTCTGATCTGGCAAGTCAAGCACCTTTGGGCTGGGTTAGTACTTGGATTGGAGACAGCCTGGGAACCCCTAGTGCTGTATGCCCACTTTTTGCATTTTTTTGTAAACATGATACACAACTGCGCGAATGCGTGTGGTGTATTTCATACTGTCAATTCTACCAGCTCTACATGTGCATACGGCCAGACCACGGTGAACATACGCCATCCCGTCTGATCTGGCAAGTCAAGCACCTTTGGGCTGGGTTAGTACTTGGATTGGAGACAGCCTGGGAACCCCTAGTGCTGTATGCCCACTTTTTGCATTTTTTTGTAAACATGATACACAACTGCGCGAATGCGTGTGGTGTATTTCATACTGTCAATTCTACCAGCTCTACATGTGCATACGGCCAGACCACGGTGAACATACGCCATCCCGTCTGATCTGGCAAGTCAAGCACCTTTGGGCTGGGTTAGTACTTGGATTGGAGACAGCCTGGGAACCCCTAGTGCTGTATGCCCACTTTTTGCATTTTTTTGTAAACATGATACACAACTGCGCGAATGCGTGTCGTGTATTTCATACTGTCAATTCTACCAGCTCTACATGTGCATACGGCCAGACCACGGTGAACATACGCCATCCCGTCTGATCTGGCAAGTCAAGCACCTTTGGGCTGGGTTAGTACTTGGATTGGAGACAGCCTGGGAACCCCTAGTGCTGTATGCCCACTTTTTGCATTTTTTTGTAAACATGATACACAACTGCGCGAATGCGTGTGGTGTATATCATACTGTCAATTCTACCAGCTCTACATGTGCATACGGCCAGACCACGGTGAACATACGCCATCCCGTCTGATCTGGCAAGTCAAGCACCTTTGGGCTGGGTTAGTACTTGGATTGGAGACAGCCTGGGAACCCCTAGTGCTGTATGCCCACTTTTTGCATTTTTTTGTAAACATGATACACAACTGCGCGAATGCGTGTGGTGTATTTCATACTGTCAATTCTACCAGCTCTACATGTGCATACGGCCAGACCACGGTGAACATACGCCATCCTGTCTGATCTGGCAAGTCAAGCACCTTTGGGCTGGGTTAGTACTTGGATTGGAGACAGCCTGGGAACCCCTAGTGCTGTATGCCCACTTTTTGCATTTTTTTGTAAACATGATACACAACTGCGCGAATGCGTGTGGTGTATTTCATACTGTCAATTCTACTAGCTCTACATGTGCATACGGCCAGACCACGGTGAACATACGCCATCCCGTCTGATCTGGCAAGTCAAGCACCTTTGGGCTGGGTTAGTACTTGGATTGGAGACAGCCTGGGAACCCCTAGTGCTGTATGCCCACTTTTTGCATTTTTTTGTAAACATGATACACAACTGCGCGAATGCGTGTGGTGTATTTCATACTGTCAATTCTACTAGCTCTACATGTGCATACGGCCAGACCACAGTGAACATACGCCATCCCGTCTGATCTGGCAAGTCAAGCACCTTTGGGCTGGGTTAGTACTTGGATTGGAGACAGCCTGGGAACCCCTAGTGCTGTATGCCCACTTTTTGCATTTTTTTGTAAACATGATACACAACTGCGCGAATGCGTGTGGTGTATTTCATACTGTCAATTCTACCAGCTCTACATGTGCATACGGCCAGACCACGGTGAACATACGCCATCCCGTCTGATCTGGCAAGTCAAGCACCTTTGGGCTGGGTTAGTACTTGGATTGGAGACAGCCTGGGAACCCCTAGTGCTGTATGCCCACTTTTTGCATTTTTTTGTAAACATGATACACAACTGCGCGAATGCGTGTGGTGTATTTCATACTGTCAATTCTACCAGCTCTACATGTGCATACGGCCAGACCACGGTGAACATACGCCATCCCGTCTGATCTGGCAAGTCAAGCACCTTTGGGCTGGGTTAGTACTTGGATTGGAGACAGCCTGGGAACCCCTAGTGCTGTATGCCCACTTTTTGCATTTTTTGTAAACATGATACACAACTGCGCGAGTGCGTGTGGTGTATTTCATACTGTCAATTCTACCAGCTCTACATGTGCATACGGCCAGACCACGGTGAACATACGCCATCCCGTCTGATCTGGCAAGTCAAGCACCTTTGGGCTGGGTTAGTACTTGGATTGGAGACAGCCTGGGAACCCCTAGTGCTGTATGCCCACTTTTTGCATTTTTTGTAAACATGATACACAACTGCGCGAGTGCGTGTGGTGTATTTCATACTGTCAATTCTACTAGCTCTAAATGTGCATACGGCCAGACCACGGTGAACATACGCCATCCCGTCTGATCTGGCAAGTCAAGCACCTTTGGGCTGGGTTAGTACTTGGATTGGAGACAGCCTGGGAACCCCTAGTGCTGTATGCCCACTTTTTGCATTTTTTGTAAACATGATACACAACTGCGCGAGTGCGTGTGGTGTATTTCATACTGTCAATTCTACCAGCTCTACATGTGCATACGGCCAGACCACGGTGAACATACGCCATCCCGTCTGATCTGGCAAGTCAAGCACCTTTGGGCTGGGTTAGTACTTGGATTGGAGACAGCCTGGGAACCCCTAGTGCTGTATGCCCACTTTTTGCATTTTTTTGTAAACATGATACACAACTGCGCGAATGCGTGTGGTGTATTTCATACTGTCAATTCTACCAGCTCTACATGTGCATACGGCCAGACCACGGTGAACATACGCCATTCCGTCTGATCTGGCAAGTCAAGCACCTTTGGGCTGGGTTAGTACTTGGATTGGAGACAGCCTGGGAACCCCTAGTGCTGTATGCCCACTTTTTGCATTTTTTTGTAAACATGATACACAACTGCGCGAATGCGTGTGGTGTATTTCATACTGTCAATTCTACCAGCTCTACATGTGCATACGGCCAGACCACGGTGAACATACGCCATCCCGTCTGATCTGGCAAGTCAAGCACCTTTGGGCTGGGTTAGTACTTGGATTGGAGACAGCCTGGGAACCCCTAGTGCTGTATGCCCACTTTTTGCATTTTTTTGTAAACATGATACACAACTGCGCGAATGCGTGTGGTGTATTTCATACTGTCAATTCTACCAGCTCTACATGTGCATACGGCCAGACCACGGTGAACATACGCCATCCCGTCTGATCTGGCAAGTCAAGCACCTTTGGGCTGGGTTAGTACTTGGATTGGAGACAGCCTGGGAACCCCTAGTGCTGTATGCCCACTTTTTGCATTTTTTTGTAAACATGATACACAACTGCGCGAATGCGTGTCGTGTATTTCATACTGTCAATTCTACCAGCTCTACATGTGCATACGGCCAGACCACGGTGAACATACGCCATCCCGTCTGATCTGGCAAGTCAAGCACCTTTGGGCTGGGTTAGTACTTGGATTGGAGACAGCCTGGGAACCCCTAGTGCTGTATGCCCACTTTTTGCATTTTTTTGTAAACATGATACACAACTGCGCGAATGCGTGTCGTGTATTTCATACTGTCAATTCTACCAGCTCTACATGTGCATACGGCCAGACCACGGTGAACATACGCCATCCCGTCTGATCTGGCAAGTCAAGCACCTTTGGGCTGGGTTAGTACTTGGATTGGAGACAGCCTGGGAACCCCTAGTGCTGTATGCCCACTTTTTGCATTTTTTTGTAAACATGATACACAACTGCGCGAATGCGTGTGGTGTATATCATACTGTCAATTCTACCAGCTCTACATGTGCATACGGCCAGACCACGGTGAACATACGCCATCCCGTCTGATCTGGCAAGTCAAGCACCTTTGGGCTGGGTTAGTACTTGGATTGGAGACAGCCTGGGAACCCCTAGTGCTGTATGCCCACTTTTTGCATTTTTTTGTAAACATGATACACAACTGCGCGAATGCGTGTGGTGTATTTCATACTGTCAATTCTACCAGCTCTACATGTGCATACGGCCAGACCACGGTGAACATACGCCATCCTGTCTGATCTGGCAAGTCAAGCACCTTTGGGCTGGGTTAGTACTTGGATTGGAGACAGCCTGGGAACCCCTAGTGCTGTATGCCCACTTTTTGCATTTTTTTGTAAACATGATACACAACTGCGCGAATGCGTGTGGTGTATTTCATACTGTCAATTCTACTAGCTCTACATGTGCATACGGCCAGACCACGGTGAACATACGCCATCCCGTCTGATCTGGCAAGTCAAGCACCTTTGGGCTGGGTTAGTACTTGGATTGGAGACAGCCTGGGAACCCCTAGTGCTGTATGCCCACTTTTTGCATTTTTTTGTAAACATGATACACAACTGCGCGAATGCGTGTGGTGTATTTCATACTGTCAATTCTACTAGCTCTACATGTGCATACGGCCAGACCACGGTGAACATACGCCATCCCGTCTGATCTGGCAAGTCAAGCACCTTTGGGCTGGGTTAGTACTTGGATTGGAGACAGCCTGGGAACCCCTAGTGCTGTATGCTCACTTTTTGCATTTTTTTGTAAACATGATACACAACTGCGCGAATGCGTGTGGTGTATTTCATACTGTCAATTCTACCAGCTCTACATGTGCATACGGCCAGACCACGGTGAACATACGCCATCCCGTCTGATCTGGCAAGTCAAGCACCTTTGGGCTGGGTTAGTACTTGGATTGGAGACAGCCTGGGAACCCCTAGTGCTGTATGCCCACTTTTTGCATTTTTTTGTAAACATGATACACAACTGCGTGAATGCGTGTGGTGTATTTCATACTGTCAATTCTACCAGCTCTACATGTGCATACGGCCAGACCACGGTGAACATACGCCATCCCGTCTGATCTGGCAAGTCAAGCACCTTTGGGCTGGGTTAGTACTTGGATTGGAGACAGCCTGGGAACCCCTAGTGCTGTATGCCCACTTTTTGCATTTTTTTGTAAACATGATACACAACTGCGCGAGTGCGTGTAGTGTATTTCATACTTTCAATTCTACCAGCTCTACATGTGCATACGGCCAGACCACGGTGAACATACGCCATCCCGTCTGATCTGGCAAGTCAAGCACCTTTGGGCTGGGTTAGTACTTGGATTGGAGACAGCCTGGGAACCCCTAGTGCTGTATGCCCACTTTTTGCATTTTTTTGTAAACATGATACACAACTGCGTGAATGCGTGTGGTGTATTTCATACTGTCAATTCTACCAGCTCTACATGTGCATATGGCCAGACCACGGTGAACATACGCCATCCCGTCTGATCTGGCAAGTCAAGCACCTTTGGGCTGGGTTAGTACTTGGATTGGAGACAGCCTGGGAACCCCTAGTGCTGTATGCCCACTTTTTGCATTTTTTTGTAAACATGATACACAACTGCGCGAGTGCGTGTAGTGTATTTCATACAGTCAATACTACTAGCTCTACATGTGCATACGGCCAGACCACGGTGAACATACGCCATTCTGTCTGATCTGGCAAGTCAAGCACCTTTGGGCTGGGTTAGTACTTGGATTGGAGACAGCCTGGGAACCCCTAGTGCTGTATGCCCACTTTTTGCATTTTTTTGTAAACATGATACACAACTGCGCGAATGCGTGTGGTGTATTTCATACTGTCAATTCTAACAGCTCTACATGTGCATACGGCCAGACCACGGTGAACATACGCCATCCCGTCTGATCTGGCAAGTCAAGCACCTTTGGGCTGGGTTAGTACTTGGATTGGAGACAGCCTGGGAACCCCTAGTGCTGTATGCCCACTTTTTGCATTTTTTTGTAAACATGATACACAACTGCGCGAGTGCGTGTAGTGTATTTCATACTGTCAATACTACTAGCTCTACATGTGCATACGGCCAGACCACGGTGAACATACGCCATTCCGTCTGATCTGGCAAGTCAAGCACCTTTGGGCTGGGTTAGTACTTGGATTGGAGACAGCCTGGGAACCCCTAGTGCTGTATGCCCACTTTTTGCATTTTTTTGTAAACATGATACACAACTGCGCGAATGCGTGTGGTGTATTTCATACTGTCAATTCTACCAGCTCTACATGTGCATACGGCCAGATCACGGTGAACATACGCCATCCCGTCTGATCTGGCAAGTCAAGCACCTTTGGGCTGGGTTAGTACTTGGATTGGAGACAGCCTGGGAACCCCTAGTGCTGTATGCCCACTTTTTGCATTTTTTTGTAAACATGATACACAACTGCGCGAATGCGTGTGGTGTATTTCATACTGTCAATTCTACCAGCTCTACATGTGCATACGGCCAGACCACGGTGAACATACGCCATTCCGTCTGATCTGGCAAGTCAAGCACCTTTGGGCTGGGTTAGTACTTGGATTGGAGACAGCCTGGGAACCCCTAGTGCTGTATGCCCACTTTTTGCATTTTTTTGTAAACATGATACACAACTGCGCGAATGCGTGTGGTGTATTTCATACTGTCAATTCTACCAGCTCTACATGTGCATACGGCCAGACCACGGTGAACATACGCCATCCCGTCTGATCTGGCAAGTCAAGCACCTTTGGGCTGGGTTAGTACTTGGATTGGAGACAGCCTGGGAACCCCTAGTGCTGTATGCCCACTTTTTGCATTTTTTTGTAAACATGATACACAACTGCGCGAGTGCGTGTAGTGTATTTCATACTGTCAATACTACTAGCTCTACATGTGCATACGGCCAGACCACGGTGAACATACGCCATTCCGTCTGATCTGGCAAGTCAAGCACCTTTGGGCTGGGTTAGTACTTGGATTGGAGACAGCCTGGGAACCCCTAGTGCTGTATGCCCACTTTTTGCATTTTTTTGTAAACATGATACACAACTGCGCGAATGCGTGTGGTGTATTTCATACTGTCAATTCTACCAGCTCTACATGTGCATACGGCCAGACCACGGTGAACATACGCCATCCCGTCTGATCTGGCAAGTCAAGCACCTTTGGGCTGGGTTAGTACTTGGATTGGAGACAGCCTGGGAACCCCTAGTGCTGTATGCCCACTTTTTGCATTTTTTTGTAAACATGATACACAACTGCGCGAATGCGTGTGGTGTATTTCATACTGTCAATTCTACCAGCTCTACATGTGCATACGGCCAGACCACGGTGAACATACGCCATTCCGTCTGATCTGGCAAGTCAAGCACCTTTGGGCTGGGTTAGTACTTGGATTGGAGACAGCCTGGGAACCCCTAGTGCTGTATGCCCACTTTTTGCATTTTTTTGTAAACATGATACACAACTGCGCGAATGCGTGTGGTGTATTTCATACTGTCAATTCTACCAGCTCTACATGTGCATACGGCCAGACCACGGTGAACATACGCCATCCCGTCTGATCTGGCAAGTCAAGCACCTTTGGGCTGGGTTAGTACTTGGATTGGAGACAGCCTGGGAACCCCTAGTGCTGTATGCCCACTTTTTGCATTTTTTTGTAAACATGATACACAACTGCGCGAATGCGTGTGGTGTATTTCATACTGTCAATTCTACCAGCTCTACATGTGCATATGGCCAGACCACGGTGAACATACGCCATCCCGTCTGATCTGGCAAGTCAAGCACCTTTGGGCTGGGTTAGTACTTGGATTGGAGGCAGCCTGGGAACCCCTAGCTGTATGCCCACTTTTCGCATTTTTTTGTAAACATGATACACAACTGCGCGAATGCGTGTGGTGTATTTCATACTGTCAATTCTACCAGCTCTACATGTGCATACGGCCAGACCACGGTGAACATACGCCATCCCGTCTGATCTGGCAAGTCAAGCACCTTTGGGCTGGGTTAGTACTTGGATTGGAGACAGCCTGGGAACCCCTAGTGCTGTATGCCCACTTTTTGCATTTTTTTGTAAACATGATACACAACTGCGCGAATGCGTGTGGTGTATTTCATACTGTCAATTCTACTAGCTCTACATAAACATGATACACAACTGCGCGAATGCGTGTGGTGTATTTCATACTGTCAATTCTACGAGCTCTACATGTGCATACGGCCAGACCACGGTGAACATATGCCATCCCGTCTGATCTGGCAAGTCAAGCACCTTTGGGCTGGGTTAGTACTTGGATTGGAGACAGCCTGGGAACCCCTAGTGCTGTATGCCCACTTTTTGCATTTTTTTGTAAACATGATACACAACTGCGCGAATGCGTGTGGTGTATTTCATACTGTCAATTCTACGAGCTCTACGTGTGCATACGGCCAGACCACGGTGAACATATGCCATCCCGTCTGATCTGGCAAGTCAAGCACCTTTGGGCTGGGTTAGTACTTGGATTGGAGACAGCCTGGGAACCCCTAGTGCTGTATGCCCACTTTTTGCATTTTTTTGTAAACATGATACACAACTGCGCGAATGCGTGTGGTGTATTTCATACTGTCAATTCTACCAGCTCTACATGTGCATATGGCCAGACCACGGTGAACATACGCCATCCCGTCTGATCTGGCAAGTCAAGCACCTTTGGGCTGGGTTAGTACTTGGATTGGAGGCAGCCTGGGAACCCCTAGCTGTATGCCCACTTTTCGCATTTTTTTGTAAACATGATACACAACTGCGCGAATGCATGTGGTGTATTTCATACTGTCAATTCTACCAGCTCTACATGTGCATACGGCCAGACCACGGTGAACATACGCCATCCCGTCTGATCTGGCAAGTCAAGCACCTTTGGGCTGGGTTAGTACTTGGATTGGAGACAGCCTGGGAACCCCTAGTGCTGTATGCCCACTTTTTGCATTTTTTTGTAAACATGATACACAACTGCGCGAATGCGTGTGGTGTATTTCATACTGTCAATTCTACTAGCTCTACATGTGCATACGGCCAGACCACGGTGAACATATGCCATCCTGTCTGATCTGGCAAGTCAAGCACCTTTGGGCTGGGTTAGTACTTGGATTGGAGACAGCCTGGGAACCCCTAGTGCTGTATGCCCACTTTTTGCATTTTTTTGTAAACATGATACACAACTGCGCGAATGCGTGTGGTGTATTTCATACTGTCAATTCTACGAGCTCTACATGTGCATACGGCCAGACCACGGTGAACATATGCCATCCCGTCTGATCTGGCAAGTCAAGCACCTTTGGGCTGGGTTAGTACTTGGATTGGAGACAGCCTGGGAACCCCTAGTGCTGTATGCCCACTTTTTGCATTTTTTTGTAAACATGATACACAACTGCGCGAATGCGTGTGGTGTATTTCATACTGTCAATTCTACGAGCTCTACATGTGCATACGGCCAGACCACGGTGAACATATGCCATCCCGTCTGATCTGGCAAGTCAAGCACCTTTGGGCTGGGTTAGTACTTGGATTGGAGACAGCCTGGGAACCCCTAGTGCTGTATGCCCACTTTTTGCATTTTTTTGTAAACATGATACACAACTGCGCGAATGCGTGTGGTGTATTTCATACTGTCAATTCTACCAGCTCTACATGTGCATACGGCCAGACCACGGTGAACATACGCCATCCCGTCTGATCTGGCAAGTCAAGCACTTTTGGGCTGGGTTAGTACTTGGATTGGAGACAGCCTGGGAACCCCTAGTGCTGTATGCCCACTTTTTGCATTTTTTTGTAAACATGATACACAACTGCGCGAATGCGTGTGGTGTATATCATATTGTCAATTCTAACAGCTCTACATGTGCATACGGCCAGACCACGGTGAACATACGCCATCCCGTCTGATCTGGCAAGTCAAGCACCTTTGGGCTGGGTTAGTACTTGGATTGGAGACAGCCTGGGAACCCCTAGTGCTGTATGCCCACTTTTTGCATTTTTTTGTAAACATGATACACAACTGCGCGAATGCGTGTGGTGTATTTCATACTGTCAATTCTACCAGCTCTACATGTGCATACGGCCAGACCACGGTGAACATACGCCATCCCGTCTGATCTGGCAAGTCAAGCACCTTTGGGCTGGGTTAGTACTTGGATTGGAGACAGCCTGGGAACCCCTAGTGCTGTATGCCCAGTTTTTGCATTGTTTTGTAAACATGATACACAACTGCGTGAATGTGTGTGGTGTATTTCATACTGTCAATTCTACCAGCTCTACATGTGCATACGGCCAGACCACGGTGAACATACGCCATCCCGTCTGATCTGGCAAGTCAAGCACCTTTGGGCTGGGTTAGTACTTGGATTGGAGACAGCCTGGGAACCCCTAGTGCTGTATGCCCACTTTTTGCATTTTTTTTCTAAACATGATACACAACTGCGAGAATGCGTGTGGTGTATTTCAAACTGTCAATTCTACCAGCTCTACATGTGCATACGGCCAGACCACGGTGAACATACGCCATCCCGTCTGATCTGGCAAGTCAAGCACCTTTGGGCTGGGTTAGTACTTGGATTGGAGACAGCCTGGGAACCCCTAGTGCTGTATGCCCACTTTTTGCATTTTTTTGTAAACATGATACACAACTGCGCGAATGCGTGTGGTGTATTTCATACTGTCAATTCTACTAGCTCTACATGTGCATACGGCCAGACCACAGTGAACATATGCCATCCCGTCTGATCTGGCAAGTCAAGCACCTTTGGGCTGGGTTAGTACTTGGATTGGAGACAGCCTGGGAACCCCTAGTGCTGTATGCCCACTTTTTGCATTTTTTGTAAACATGATACACAACTGCGCGAGTGCGTGTGGTGTATTTCATACTGTCAATTCTACCAGCTCTACATGTGCATACGGCCAGACCACGATGAACATACACCATCCTGTCTGATCTGGCAAGTCAAGCACCTTTGGGCTTGGTTAGTACTTGGATTGGAGACAACCTGGGAACCCCTAGTGCTGTATGCCCACTTTTTGCATTTTTTTGTAAACATGATACACAACTGCAAGAATGCGTGTGGTGTATTTCATACTGTCAATTCTACCAGCTCTACATGTGCATACGGCCAGACCACGGTGAACATACGCCATCCCGTCTGATCTGGCAAGTCAAGCACCTTTGGGCTGGGTTAGTACTTGGATTGGAGACAGCCTGGGAACCCCTAGTGCTGTATGCCCACTTTTTGCATTTTTTTGTAAACATGATACACAACTGCGTGAATGTGTGTGGTGTATTTCATACTGTCAATTCTACCAGCTCTACATGTGCATACGGCCAGACCACGGTGAACATACGCCATCCCGTCTGATCTGGCAAGTCAAGCACCTTTGGGCTGGGTTAGTACTTGGATTGGAGACAGCCTGGGAACCCCTAGTGCTGTATGCCCACTTTTTGCATTTTTTTGTAAACATGATACACAACTGCGAGAATGCGTGTGGTGTATTTCAAACTGTCAATTCTACCAGCTCTACATGTGCATACGGCCAGACCACGGTGAACATACGCCATCCCGTCTGATCTGGCAAGTCAAGCACCTTTGGGCTGGGTTAGTACTTGGATTGGAGACAGCCTGGGAACCCCTAGTGCTGTATGCCCACTTTTTGCATTTTTTTGTAAACATGATACACAACTGCGAGAATGCGTGTGGTGTATTTCAAACTGTCAATTCTACCAGCTCTACATGTGCATACGGCCAGACCACGGTGAACATACGCCATCCCGTCTGATCTGGCAAGTCAAGCACCTTTGGGCTGGGTTAGTACTTGGATTGGAGACAGCCTGGGAACCCCTAGTGCTGTATGCCCACTTTTTGCATTTTTTTGTAAACATGATACACAACTGCGCGAATGCGTGTGGTGTATTTCATACTGTCAATTCTACCAGCTCTACATGTGCATACGGCCAGACCACGGTGAACATACGCCATCCCGTCTGATCTGGCAAGTCAAGCACCTTTGGGCTGGGTTAGTAATTGGATTGGAGACAGCCTGGGAACCCCTAGTGCTGTATGCCCACTTTTTGCATTTTTTTGTAAACATGATACACAACTGCGCGAATGCGTGTGGTGTATTTCATACTGTCAATTCTACCAGCTCTACATGTGCATACGGCCAGACCACGGTGAACATACGCCATCCCGTCTGATCTGGCAAGTCAGGCACCTTTGGGCTGGGTTAGTACTTGGATTGGAGACAGCCTGGGAACCCCTAGTGCTGTATGCCCACTTTTTGCATTTTTTTGTAAACATGATACACAACTGCGCGAATGCGTGTGGTGTATTTCATACTGTCAATTCTACTAGCTCTACATGTGCATACGGCCAGACCACGGTGAACATACGCCATCCCGTCTGATCTGGCAAGTCAAGCACCTTTGGGCTGGGTTAGTACTTGGATTGGAGACAGCCTGGGAACCCCTAGTGCTGTATGCCCACTTTTTGCATTTTTTTGTAAACATGATACACAACTGCGCGAATGTGTGTGGTGTATTTCATACTGTCAATTCTACTAGCTCTACATGTGCATACGGCCAGACCACGGTGAACATACGCCATCCCGTCTGATCTGGCAAGTCAAGCACCTTTGGGCTGGGTTAGTACTTGGATTGGAGACAGCCTGGGAACCCCTAGTGCTGTATGCCCACTTTTTGCATTTTTTGTAAACATGATACACAACTGCGCGAGTGCGTGTGGTGTATTTCATACTGTCAATTCTACTAGCTCTACATGTGCATACGGCCAGACCACGGTGAGCATACGCCATCCTGTCTGATCTGGCAAGTCAAGCACCTTTGGGCTGGGTTAGTACTTGGATTGGAGACAGCCTGGGAACCCCTAGTGCTGTATGCCCACTTTTTGCATTTTTTGTAAACATGATACACAACTGCGCGAGTGCGTGTGGTGTATTTCATACTGTCAATTCTACTAGCTCTACATGTGCATACGGCCAGACCACGGTGAACATATGCCATCCCGTCTGATCTGGCAAGTCAAGCACCTTTGGGCTGGGTTAGTACTTGGATTGGAGACAGCCTGGGAACCCCTAGTGCTGTATGCCCACTTTTTGCATTTTTTGTAAACATGATATACAACTGCGCGAGTGCGTGTGGTGTATTTCATACTGTCAATTCTACTAGCTCTACATGTGCATACAGCTAGACTACGGTGAACATACGCCCTCCCCGTCTGATCTGGCAAATCAAGCACGTTTGGGCTGGATCAGTACTTGGATTGGAGACAGCCTGGGAACCCCTAGTGCTGTATGCCCACTTTTTGCATTTTTTGTAAACATGATAGACAACTGCGTGAATGTGTGTGGTGTATTTCATACTGTCAATTCTACTAGCTCTACATGTGCATACGGCCAGACCACAGTGAACATACACCATCCTGTCTGATCTGGCAAGTCAAGCACCTTTGGGCTGGATCAGTACTTTGATTGGCGACAGCCTGGGAACCCCTAGTGCTATATGCCCACTTTTTGCATTTTTGCTCTACATGTGCATACGGCCAGACCACGGTGAACATACGCCATCCCGTCTGATCTGGCAGATCAAGCACCTTTGGGCTGGGTTAGTGCTTGGATTGGAGACAGCCTGGGAACCCCAAGTGCTGTATGCCCACTTTTTGCATTTTTTTGTAAACATGATACACAACTGTGCAGGTGCGTGTGGTGTATTTCATACTGTCAATTCTACTAGCTCTACATGTGCATACAGCCAGACCATGGTGAACATACGCCATCCTGTCTGATCTGGCAAGTCAAGCACCTTTGGGTTGGGTTAGTACTTGGATTGGAGACAGCCTGGGAACCCCTAGTGCTGTATGCCCACTTTTTGCATTTTTTTGTAAACATGATACACAACTGCGCAAGTGCATGTGGTGTATTTCATACTGTCAATTCTACTAGCTCCACATGTGCATACAGCCAGACCATGGTGAACATATGCCATCCTGTCTGATCCTTTGGGCTGGGTTAGTACTTAGATTGGAGACAGCCTGGGAACCCCTAGTGCTGTATGCCCACTTTTTTCATTTTTTTTATTTTACACAACTTTGCAAGTGCATGTGGTGTATTTCACACTGTCAATTCTATGAGCTCCATGCTACCTAGTTAAACACATGTCACCAAAGACTACTCTCATGCACATGGATAGACAACATTATTCCACAGATAGCCAACATTATCCCACAAATAGCCATACCTAAAATTCCCATAGCCAATACTCATGTAGGTATTTCATACTCAAAACATTCAATTGCAATTATATCAAAATCTATTTTATTTTGATCAGTAAACTCCAGTTACTTTACACCCTGCACGCGTGGTTCCCGCTGGAAGTGTGCCAACGATGGTTAACGTGTGCGAGTTTCATAAAAAGATGACAAAATTTATTGTTGTTATAATGGTATTCATAAACATATTCACATCGATGATTTTTTGTCATCTTTTAACAGAAATCGCATGATTAAATAATCATTGGCACCTTTCCAACAAGAGACATAAATCAGTGCGAGGGCAGAGTATCATGTACGTCGAGTATACTTCTGGAAGCAGACCCTTCATATGCACTTTTGAAACAAAACTCTCCAATTGTCAGATTGTAAACACCTTCCCAGTCACGTCGGTCCAGCACCCTATTTTCAATGACACTTGTGACATGCCATCTCCAGTTCTAGGGCGCGCCAGAAGCTGAAAATTGGAGGAAATATTGACGCAACCCCCCTCTACTTCGCTTGAAGTCGAGGGGTTGCGGCAACCCCTTAGAGGGTGGATCGCCATAAGTGCAAAAATTTTGTTGGCTTCTGGTTTCTGAGCTGTGGGAGGGGTATAAATCTGAAAATTTTTTGGGGGGGCGTGTTATTTACCAACACCCCTACATTTCCAACACCCCTGTTACATTTTTCACATTAATTTAAGATTATTGAAAACTGTTTAGTAGGGGAGGGGTGTTGGTAACACATCCCCAAAATTTTAGATTTATACCCCTCCCACAGCTCACAAATCAGTGGGTGCCAGACCTGTGCAGGACACCAGAAAAGCCAAAAAAAAATTTTTGGACTTGGTGACACACCCTGTAAGCGGTCGCCGCGACCCCACCAATTCATGCAAAGTAGAGGGGGTTTGCGCCAATATCTCCCCCAAGTTTCAGCTTCTGGCGCACCCTAGAACAGGAGATAGGATGTCACAAGTGAAATCAAAAATAGGGTGCTGGAAGGTGTTTACAAATGATAATATTATCCAACCTACGTATTTGGTGCTTTAATCGGTGCTGCAAAAGTTTCTAAGCTTTCGATCACTTCAATGTGCAAATCATATCGCACATCAAGAAATACCAAAAACAGCCCCAAAAACCCATCTGACCTCAGCCAACTTCTCAAATCTGGAACATTTCACTT
Source organism: Sphaerolaimus hirsutus (assembly GCA_964036195.1). Lineage (NCBI taxonomy): Eukaryota > Metazoa > Nematoda > Chromadorea > Monhysterida > Sphaerolaimidae > Sphaerolaimus > Sphaerolaimus hirsutus. Next base: position 22,903,031 of record OZ038460.1, read on the forward strand.
CCAACCTCAGACCAAGAACCTTGCCAGTGAACTCCTTATGCACCCTAAGCGCCCTAACATAAGATCTGCTAGGGCACAATAATCCATCTGAACCCGTGGCGCCATTAGCGTTGGTAAATGACACTGGCGCGCTGCCCAACACTACTGCGAAATGATGCGGCTGCGCTGATTGGCTAGTCTGTGTTTTGGCACTGCGGGGGGCGGAGTCGGATTTGACGAGTTCCTGGGGGCACTACCAGACCCTGTAAAAAGCCCTGTCAAATGTCAAATGTCATGCAAAGTGTCAAAAGTCATGGAAAATGTCATGGAAAATGGGAACCGATTTGCCATTTTGCAGGGCATTTTCCATTACTTTAGACACTTTGCATGACATTTGACATTTTACAGGGCATTTTACGGGGTCTGAGATTGGCACCTGGGCGATAACGCGCTCGCGCCAGCTGACGATTGAGCTGCGCGGATGCAAATTTGAATATTTTGATAAATTTGTGTAAAGTGTAAATATCCCTCCTTCACGCAAATGGTCAAGTGACACGAAAAGTTATGAGTCAAGTTCTTGCAGGGTTCAAACAAGATCGACTTTTCGGGATTGGGTTTTTTTGGGATCTCCTGCTTTTCGGGGTGTTTCTCTCATTTTTCTCAAAAAGGTTCAAAAACACACTTAAAACACTGTATTTCTTAGAATAGAAGGGCGGGTCTCTAATAGAAGGGTGTCTCCAATAGAATGGTACACCTTATCGACTTAATTTGGGCCACAAAATAAAAGGAAGGTTGGTCTCCAATAGAAGGTACACAAGGTGTTGGAATGATGCCAAATGCATAAAAAAATATCAGCGGATTTAATGGCTTTTGTCAATTGATTTTGTGCCATTTTAACATCAGATGTTGGATGAACTCTGTATCGTCAATGACGTCATTCAATGAACTGTCTGTGACGTATATGATCGAAAAACCTTGGCAGAACTTGGCTGAAAATTGGCTGAAAAGTTGACGAAACAACAGAAGAGCGGTCTCCAATAGAAAGGCAGATAAAAAAGTGGACGAAAATGTAGAAGGGCACCCTTCTATGTATTAGAAGAAATACGGTATACTCCGGTTACTTTACACCCTGCACGCGTGGTTCCCGCTGGAAGTGTGCCAACGATGGTTAACGCGTGCGAGTTTCATAAAGAGATGACAAAATTGATTGTTGTTATAATGTTATTCATTAACATATTCACATCGATGAATTTTTTTCATCTTTTTACGGAAATCGCATGACTTAACAATCATTGGCACGCTTCCAACACGAGACATAAATCAGTGCGACGGCAGAGTATCATGTACGCTGAGTATACGTACCTAGATGCCAGAGAAGTGGCATAAAATGCACACTGGAAGTTACCATTCGCATTTCTCAGTTTAAAAAGTCATCCGGCAAATTTCAGAAATTTTTATGAGAACGGGATTGGAACTTTTTATCGTGATTGGGATTAAAGATTTCCGGGATTTGCCTTGACATTGGATATTGGTATTGGATTCCCAAAAATTCGGGGATCCCAAAAATTATCGGATTCGGGACCTGGATCGGGATCCCCTCTGAACCTTACCTCAGTGCTTGTCACTTGGTTGAATGGTGGAGTAGGCAATATACCGTATTACCTCGAAATACACCCATGGGGGTTTATTTTTTCGCCAGCAAAATTTGAGGGGGGTTAATTCGAGGGGGGGGGGTTTATTCGAGGGCTTTTTTATTATTTCGTAAGGATCGTAGTAAATAGTAGGCATTTGCGTACCCAAAATAGGTAATAAATGTGTCCAAACAGGATATATTTGGACATAAAAGCGTAGATAGCTACACAAACTAGTCTATGTGTAGCTGCAATGCAAATTAACAGTAATATACATAATGTACATTGCGTACATGACGTACATCATTCCGAAGGGGGGGGGGGTATTTCGAGGGGGGGGGGGTTATTATTTCCCCAGCCCATTTTGAGGAAGGTTAATTCGAGGGGGGGCTGTTAATTCAAGGGGGGGGGTAATTCGAGGTCATACGGTAGGGAGATTTTGAACAAAATCCTTATCCAAACCCTTATCCTTATCCAATTTGTTTCTTATGTTCAAAAATCCTGCATCCTTATATTCGGGCGACTATTTCGCATATGAAAGCAGAATTGTCAAAAAATCACCACCAATATCGTCGCAAAAAAATAAATATCGATTACCTGTCAGATTCACTGCTACTGCGAGAAATGCTGCAGCAGGCCACAAAAATGAACAAGAGTGGACAAAAATGGCTTGCAACCATAATGAATCATCCAATTAACGGCGTCCTTCATCTCAAAAATGTACAAAAATACAAGTTCCTGGCATTTTTACTTGTCAAGAGAAATTCCAGCATCTCATCTGATGGCCGACTATTTTCGAGTGCAGCAATCAAAAGTGATGCGCACGCAAATATTTTTCATTTTTTATTCGAGGAAAATGCAGCTTTTTGTGCGATCGCTACAAAACGTCACTGTCACGTGCGGCGGAAAATCTCAACGTTTGCGTGTGTGATACTTGCTATACTCCGGTTACTTTACACCCTGCACGCGTGGTTCCCGCTGGAAGTGTGCCAACGATGGTTAACGCGTGCGAGTTTCATAAAAAGATGACACAAATGATTGTTGTTATAATGTTATTCATTAATATATTCATATCGATGAATTTTTTCATCTTTTTACGGAAATCGGATGATTTGATAATCATTGGCACGCTTCCAACACGCAACATAAATCAGTGCGAGGGCAGAGTATCATGTACGCCGAGTATACAGCTAGAAACCCCACCCGACACGAATTTTCGTGACACTCGGATAGCGTTTTACCGGATTTCGTTTTCAATCAAAAATTCGTAATTCATCCACAACATATCCTATCACTTTTCTCTATTCGTGCCACTTAACAACTTTCCGGAATAACTTCGAGATTAAAAACCGCCCCATAACTGTTTCGGATTGTAAGAACTACAAATCAATATTAAATCAAAAACAGATCCCGTAAATCCTCGAATAAGTCCCTGGGGAGATATTGTTCGTCTGAATTTTTTGAGGGGGACTTATTCGGGGGGAGTTATTCGAGGGGGAGTTATTCGAGGAGGATTAATTCGAGGGGGGAGTTATTCGAGTGGAGGAGTTATTTTTTCGTCAGAATATTGAGTAAAATGCATGATCAATAATTGTATGAACGGCGTTAAAGTCATGCATGAATTCATATTTATGTGTTGGAATCAATGCCAGTGAACATCAGCTGCAAAAGGACACATTCTTTTTTAATGTGCACATATGTATTATACATTTGCAACGTGTTTATTATACATGTACGTCGTTTCCACCCATAAACTAGGGGGGCTTAATCGAGGGGGAGTTGTTCGAGTGGGGAGTTATTCGAGGATTTACGGTACCCAAATACAGTAGGTACAAAAATGCACACACTAGTTTACTAAAATTACAGAACTTTTGAAAACTAATTTTTGAGCTTTGAACGCATTTAAACTTACCGAAATAAGACAGTGTTATCTCCGTTGACTACAGTAAACTACAGTTGATGACGGAAACCTCACACCAGTAAACTCAAATGCGTTCAAGTTGATACCCGAAAAACTGCAAAAAACTTTTCCGGCAACAGGTAAAACTGCCTCATCATTGACACACTGGTCGCTCCCTTTTGTGCCATTTCTTCAAAACGACAAACATTGAAATAACTGCCATAAATTCCGAGAAAAATCTTTCATTCACAAGCCGAGAATCATGCAATCGAATTTGTATGAACATTTCATTTTGGCTCTGTAAAAATCGATTTTTTATAGGGTGGGTTAATTCTGGAAGTTGAAAAAAGTTTTACTTAGCTGAGGGAATTTGTGAACGGACAGTGGGACGCGATTTTTCGGATATACGCTACCCTAAATTATGACATTTTTATTTAAAAAAGATTGGTATTGGATTTATTACATTTGCAATTTTCGACGCGGTTCTGACTGTTATTATACCCTGGCTGGACGCCCATCAGAACTTTTTTACATTTTTTACACGAAATTTCCTCAGTTAGTAAACATAACTGTAAAGTAGCTAAAATAAATTATTCTGCCAGTAGACAAATAAAAAGAACTTACCGTATATCCTCGAATAAGTCCCCCGGGGAGTTATTTTTTCGTCAGAGTTTTTGAGGGGGGAGTTATTCAAGGGTGGGGAGTTATTCAAGGGAGGGAGTTATTTTTTCCTCATAACTTACAGGAAAACTTGCAGGTAGATAGGTGTGTATACACCAGAGTTGGAAAAACGTATTTACGTTTACCCGAAATACCCGGTTATTTGGGTATTTATATTTACGTTTATGTTTACGTTTTCCAAAAATACCATTACGTTTTGTTACGTTTTCCTGGCACAATTACCCGGGTACCAGAGAAAACGTAAAAATCGTATGGAAAATGCACAAAAACGGTGCATTTTTGAACTTTTTTCTGATACAATAAGTGTAATTTATATTTTTGGCCAATTAGCTGCTTAATTGTTTGATAAATAACATAGGTAAGCAAAAATGTGATTGTATTAGCAGAGAAATGCTTGAAATAGGAAAAACAAAGGTGTTTTTCAATGCATCTGATCACGGGTTGTGCACTTCAAAGAAATTTTTACGTTTACGTTTTTTTTACGTTTACCCGTGTATTTTAAAAGTATTTTACGTTTTCAGTATTAATACTCACAATTTAGAAAAGGTATTTACGTTTACGTTTACGTTTTCCGAAAATACCAGTATTTGTACAACTCTGGTATACACTGCGTAATACACACTGTGCATCTGCTTTTGCTGCCGTATGCTAACATCCTTTGTATTTTTTGTCTCACACACTGCACTGCATTTGCATTTCGTTTTTTTTCACTTGTTCCAGTATCCTCTCCACTCATCACAGAGGGGGGGGAGTTATTCAAGGGAGGGAGTTATTTTTTCGTCAGTGTTTTTGAGGGGGGAGTTATTCAAAGGTGGGGAGTTATTCAAGGGGGGGTCTTATTCGAGGATATACGGTATTATATGCGGTAAGCCTGGCGTAAGTGCATCACGCAGCAAAATGGCGCTAAGCGCCAGAAGCGCCATGGCGCTTTTTGGTTTGGCGCGAGCGCCAGGCATTTTGTTCTTGGCGCCACGCAAAAATAGCACCTAGCGCCAAAAGTGCCATGGCGCTTTTCATGGGCGTGGCGCCAAGCACCAATGGTGCCACAGCAAATTGGCGCCATGCACCAAAAGCGCCATGGCGCTTTTACGTCACTACTCTCCGGATTTGAATTTTTTTCCCTATTTTTAAATGAAATTTTCTATCATTTTCTGTCTCTTAACTCTTATTTGTCATTTTACATGAATCTTGACTTTTAACTTGTCACTTGTCATTTTACTTTACTCTTAACTTATTATTTGTCATTTTACCTTACTCTTGACTTTTGACTCTTCACTTGTCTTGGGGGACTGGCCCCTGGTAGTGAATTCTGGATAGAAAAAATATCACGTTTCTTTATGAGACGACCCCCATTTCATCAACCACCAAAAGACACTAGCTGTTAAAAATACAGTGAACCAAACACCATGAATGTAAGAAAGGTAAAGTTAGGTACTTTTAACATTTCCAAGAACATTGACTAACCATCCGTGCGCATATAAATGATCCGTCTTAGTCACATTCAAGGGAATATTTAAGTCGGCGGAAAATTGTTTTATCGTGGAAATTTTCTGTGAGTGCTTGTAATGTATTGATAGAAGATAATTTCGTCGGAAAAGTCATTTACCTAGTGGTATGATCCACTGTCTTAAGTACATAATGTAATCTACCTAACCCACCTGAATAAAAGACTAAAAATTCTTTTTCACATCATATTTAATTACGTTATTATGGGTGACTTCGAGCACGATTACTCACGCGTCTTTATTCGGGTTAGGCCCATTATGCATCGCAACCCATTATGCATTTAGACCCATTATAGACACAATACCTGCAGGGTAAGAAAGGGGGCAGTTAACCCCACCCCAAACCACAATGCTATTTATCTTTACCAGAGGCAATTTTTTGTCGTTACTTTCCCCTGAACAACCCCCCCCCCCAATTGCCTCGCTATCTGGAGCACTTTTGAGCAATTTTACCCTAATTTTCACCCAAAGACGCTAATTTTCATAGTTTTTATAGATTTTTACCTTTAAAATCACTAGATCATGTGTTTTATTGCATATTTTCAGCATGCCAGGTATAGTTAAGTCCATGCCGGTTCTAGATGCATAATGGGTTTAGATGCATAATGGCACAGGCCACTTTGTTCATCAAAATACGGTAACACCCTTTGTATAGTGTGCCGTCAAATCAGTTATAACTGATTTAAACCGAAGAGTAAAACACTCAAAACGAGACAATTTCTCAGTAGTTCAATTCAACCCTCCCCCACACACCCCTTTCAATTCAAATCAAGAGATGCCAGGCAAAGATACATTTATACAGACGCATGTATATTTATGCCACCATCACGCGCAGTGGCTATACAGCACATTTAAAGCGGCCGCACATCAAGTGCATAATATTGTCAGCAAAGTGGCTGTGCACTTTACCATGTCCATTCAGTCCCAGAACGATTCATTACGCCGCTAAGCGCCGTAGTTGTTCAAACGTATTTACGTTTACTCAAAAAGTACATATACTCAAGTACTGATGAATAAATACGTTTACGTTTACTTTGAAAAAAGTACCCGTACTCGCTTTTTACGTATACTTTTTGGAAGTACTCGAGTACAGAAAACGTATTTTAGATAGGTTGTGTTATAGGCTTTTTCAGAGCATAGATGGGAAAAAGGGAGAAAAAAGCGAAAAATAGGAAAAAAATTCCAAAAATAGCTTTAAAATGTCAAATAACACATGGAATTTGAGATTAAAATGGTCAAAAATGTATGAAAATTAGTTATTTTGAGTGAAACTTGAGCAAAATTCCTAAAAAATACTTACTTTTACATTTTCTGTGTGAAAAAATATTCTACTCATGTTTACTCATAAGTAAAAGTAAAAAATTTTACTTTACGTTTTCTGTACTCAGGGGGTGAGTAAAAAATTAATACTTTACATTTACATATACGTTGTAAAAGGTTCAGTACTTTTAACAACTCTGCTAAGCGCCGCTCCCGATTTCAAGTGATGTAGGGAGAAATGTAAGCTGCGCTCAAGATTGGTGATGTAAACAGTGCCAGAAATTTTGCGCGATGCGCTAAAAGAACCAAGATCCAATGGAGCCAAACTAAAGACTAAAAAAGCGCCAGGCGCCAAGAGCGCCAAGGTGTTTTTGGCGACAGTGGCAAGCGCTAGGATTCTGTTGCCGGTGCCACGCAAGAATAATGCCCTGGCGCTGTTCCAACGCCAGAGTCAAGCACCAATTGCCACAGGGAACTGGCACCAAGCACCAAGAGCGCCATGGCGTTTTTACTTGGGCGGCGTAAGTGCTTGCGCGTACAAGCGGATTATGCTTGTGCTTGTGTGAATGTCACAAGCGGAATTTTGGTTGTCACAAGCAGAAATTTTGGTGTCACAATGTGACATTCACAAGCGTAGCAAAATTTTGAGCGATTTTTCCCGAATTTTCTTTTATAACTGTTAATTCTTGTTCCATTTTGTCAATTCTCGCCTCTAAATCGCTATTTTGGGATATACACATGGTACTATAGTTCTTTTAGCTATATTTTACCTACATGCCGAGCGGGTTTACAAGTTTACAGGAGGGCCATAAAAAGTGTCACAAGGTCAAATTTTGACAAATGTGTATGTCACAAGCAAAGATTTGGACCTTGCAAGTTGCGTCGCCTGTGATGTAGGTATGCAACTTCTGCGCACCAAACACTGAAATTTTGAATATCAAATATATGGGATTCTTTTATTTCTGGTAAAAAAATGACACTGTTGTCAATATTAATATTTCAAATTAAAATTAATCTTTTTACGCAGTGGGTTTTTTTTGGAAAACAACGTTAATGGAAATCTGTCCAAATAAATTACCAATGTAATTAAATGAAATTGCCTCATCCCACCCCACCCATGCAATGTGTCTAAACATTTCCGCTGAAATGCAACAATATTTTTAAGGTGCTCCCAGAGAAATTTAATCACGTTTTAACAGCCTTCTAAGATTCTATTCAATCATATTTATTTCCCGAAAACCCCCATTTCTGGGATGCGCAGCCAGCATGAGTAAGCTTGTTTACGAGCTGTCCACATAATTAGCATAGCAGTGCATCATTTCGTAGGATTTTGAGATTTACGTTCTGCAAGTGCCTTTGATAGGGCCCTGTGCCATTACGCACCTAAACCCGTTATGCATCTAGAACCGGCACGCATTTAACTACCTATGTATACCTGGCATGCTGAAAAGATGCAATAAAACACATGATATAGTGATATGAATGGTAAAAATCTATAACTAGTATAAAAATTAGCGACTTTGGGCGAAAATTAGGGTAAAATCGCTCAAAAGCGCTCCAGATAACTAGATAGCTAAGCAATTTGCGGGGGGGGGGGGGTCTTTGAGGGGGAAAGTAACCAAAAAAATTGCCTCCGGTATAGATAGATACATACCGTATTACCTCGAATTAACCCCCCCCCCTTGAATTAACCTCCCCCCCCCTCGAAATACCCCCCCCCCTCTAAATTTAGGCTGAGGAAAAAATACCCCCCCCTCGAAATACCCCCCCCCTAAAATTGAGTGTAACGTGAACATACATGACAGATACCGCAGTTTGTGATCTGTACAATGCAGAACACACGTTAAAACTGATGATTAAGTGACGTTAAGGGAAGGGTTTTTGTGTATATACAGTTATATATGCCTATAAACACATATACATCTATGTAATTGTTTGATTTTTCTACGTCTGCGTATGGGGAATTTCCGAAAATTTCTGGCGAAATAATAGATCCCCCCCTCGAATAAACCCCCCCTCGAATTATCCCCCCCTCAAATTTTGCTGGCGAAATAATAAACCCCCTGGGGGTATTTCGAGGTAATACGGTAGCTGGGCGGTTTGGGACCCCTCTCTTACCCTTGCGGGAAGAATGTGTCTATAATAGTTCTAGATGCATGATGGGTTTAGATGCGTAATAGGCCTGATTTCTTTGATAGCACCGGGGAATGCGGTGCATCGCTTTTACGCATGATTTTGCATGCCTAACGATCCAAAATTACTGCTGAGACATGAAAATGACGGGAAATATGACATGAACACATTTGCGTAGAATATAAATCATGGGTACCGTATTTCTAGCAGAACGGCATGGCTCCAAGGGCACACGGGACTTCTTTCACGCACAAAAATAGAACAGCAGGTAAAAATTTGATGAGAAAATAGAACAGCGCTCTGAAAATTTTTGTTGATGGTAAATATTAACCCTGTTGGAACGTAACACAATCATTGTTTTAACGTGTGTTCTGCATTTTTCCGAACCACAAACCACAAGCCACAAACACTCTATTTGGGTGGGATGTGGGGGGTTATGAATTCGTAGTGGTCATTTTGAGGGGGGTAATTCGAGGCGGGGGGGAGGTTTCGAGGAATTACGGTAAAATACCAAAAAAATATGCCAGACAAGAAAATCGCACCCCTTTTAAATATCACATCCATCATAATATATAAGGCCGCCAGCGACAATCCCACCAGAACTCGAACGAAATCAACAATATATGGCGTAATTAGATCTGGGGACGATAAAATGGGCGGCGTATATTGCGTTTGGTGCCTGCCAATCCATGACACACATTAGATTAGTGCGCGCAAGCAGGAAGCATGTGCGGCCCGCGACGATCGGTGATTCTACTGTCACATATTGTGCAATCTCACATATTGTGGAATCTCACATATTGTGAAATCTCACATACTGTGGAATCTCACATGCCGCAATGTGACTCTAACATAATGTGGCATTTCATATACCCAAAGGGCATGTGCCATGTAGTGTTTTGTCATCACTTTCATGTCTTACATTAGAAGTGTGCCAATGATAAATTAAGCATGCATTTTTGTAAAAATATGAAAAACTCATCATTGTGAGTTAATTTGTCAATGGTAAAAGTTATAACAGGCGAGGAGTTTTTTTCAAATTTTTGTGGAAGTTCCACATGTAAAACATCATTGGCAGGCAGGCTCCAGCGATCACCGTGCAAGCATAGGGGATTTTTGGGGTAGCATTTTAGGGGGGGGGGTCCGCCAAAATTTGCATGGTTATAACTCAGCAATGGGGGTGCACTGATACGCACATTTGCCCGTTTTTTTCACTCGACACTTTTTCAAGTGATTTTCAGATATGAGTAAAGTGAAAAAAGTTGCGCAATGACATTAGTGAACTTTTTTCACTTCACTCATATCTGAAAATCACTTAAAAATGTGTCAAGTGAAAAACCGTGAAAAATAGTTCATCAAAAAAACCTTTGAAAAAACCCTCGGCCATCCGTAGTAGGTGCTTAGCATGAACTGTGTAAAAGTACAAACTGAAAACATGAACTCAAAATTTTTCATAAGGAGAACCCATACAAATTTTAGAATTTTATTAGGGTTCTGACTTTGAAAAAAAGCATTCAAACTTATTTTTAATTCCTGTTTGTGGAACCGCAATAGGGAATCTGTCAACTGATGTTGACGGAGATAGAAATTTCTAAATTCCGGCAATTTCAAATGTGTTCAAAACAGCTTTCAAGTGTCCGAAATTTTATCCGTAAACTAGTAGAGCCACAAATTTCCAAGGTCGGAGAGTAATTTATATTGCCCGGTGCATTTAAACATCGTTTCGCCGCCCAGTAACTAAAAATTTATGAAAAACTGTCGGCCCAGTTGACATCCGGATGTCAACTGGTCCAACAGTTTTTCATAAATTTTTAGTTATTGGGCTGTGAAACCATGTTCAATTAATGCACATGGCAATAATAATTACTCTTCGACCTTGCTGCACGTGCACTTGAAGATTGTCCTGCGACCTAAATTGAACTAAAATCGATTTGACACTGAAACAGTTGACATCCAGTGTGTGTGGCGCCATAAATTGAAACAATAAAAAGTATGGCGTACATACAATTTTTATTGATACGTTTTTTGCATATTTCACAAATTAAGCTCACATATAAAATGTAAATAAAAATTGACGTGCACTTTATGGGTGACAATAAATCGATGATTACACAACAAAAACACTACAGTAAAATACACAAATATTGAAATGTAAATAGCGACGTTAGAAGTTCAAAATGCAGCTTAGGTAGGGCGCAAGGTGTGTATGCAACTGAGTACCTTAGGGAAGCTCGGAGTTTAAAAAAAAGTTTAAACAACGTTTTTCTAAACAGGGTCTTTAAAAAGTTTATGTAAATGTCAAATGTATCTTTCTGGAAACTGAGATTTAAGGGTGTTTTTTATTACAAAGTCATGAAAGAAAAAAATTTCTCGCAAAATCACCCTCCTCCAAATCTGCACTCTGAAAAAATATACCCCCTGGGGGGGTTTCGAGTGAATACGGTATTTTTAACACGGATTTTTAAGAAAGTAGTTTTCTTCAAAACAGGGTCACTAGAAAACGTTGTTTTCAAATCTACTCATTTTTTCAAATTTTCCACTCATTTGATGCAGTGTGAAAATAATTTTCGCTGCGACACCTGACGCTGCACCTCAGGCACCAAATTCACGTTCAGAATCAATGGAAATTTTAAGCTACACATAAAAAGCGCACAGGAATTTTCAAGTAAAAAATAACGCAAAAACCGGGAAGGAGATAGATTGCACGACTAGGAAACGATAAAAAAAAGGTTGATATTTTTCAAATCCAAAAAAAATTGAGAAAAGAAATTGAGATCCAAAATAATTATATTGATCCAAAATCATAGAGTTATTGCTAGGAATCATGGGAGAGATGCATGGAATTTCAGGAAGAAAACACTGAGATTGACTAAATTTGTAGAAAACTTGGCAAAACAATATTTGAATAGCGTAATAAAGTAAAAAGCAAACGTTTAAAGAAAATGATGCTAATGAAAATAATCGTGTACGATAATCTTTCAACTACCAACGCTACTTGAAAACGCAGAGAATTCACAGCTCACTACTAGAATTCCAGGGTCATGATGAAAATTGTGATACAATGTGCCTGCGCACACTAGTTTTCACACGAAATTTTGAAAACTCATAAATCAGCTTAAAACGTATTTTAGTTTTCTACAATGATTTGGCCGTCAACCACAATTGACGGACATTAAAAATGACTAATTGTGGAAAACTCAAACACGTTCAAAGCTCATTTATGAGTTTTCGAAATTTAGTGTGAAAACTAGTGTGCGTAGGGCCATTTGTGCAAGCATTGAGAACTTTTCAATCACTGTACGCCCAAAAATAGGCGTATTGTAAACACACATATTCTAATCAGTGTTCAAACGGGGTCCCGAAACCGAATCATGAAAATTGCGGTCCCGGTGTCGAAAATTTGAAAAGCCAATCCCGGTCCGGGTCCAGAATATGTTGAAATCCCAATTCCTCCAAATTTGTGAAATGATTTTTTCACTGGAAAATGGGACCGGAAGTGTGAATTTTTACGCCACTTTCCTGGCACCACAGTGTCTTTTATGACGGTGTGTCGGTGCCCAAGTAAACCTGGTGCCCAAGTACGCCCGGTGCCCAAGTAAAGTGCCCGTACTTGTGCACCGGGCTGATGTTTACTTGTGCACCGGGTGGCTTTTTACTTGTGCATACTTGTGCATTACTTGTGCACTGTGGCGATTGCCTACTTGAACATGCCGGGTTTACTTGAGAATCCAGGATTTGCTCACCCCCCCCCCCGTAGCAGCCCGGATACTCACTCGCGATGTCACTCGCGATCACCTTCACAACCCGGAATGAAACCCGAACTCAATATTTTTTTCTGGTCGTAAATACTGCACTAGTAAACTAGCGCTTGTATTTACGACACTAAAAATTATCGAGTCCGGGTATAACATTCCGGGTTGTGAACATGAAATGCTGGAAGTATGGTACCCCCATTCTTGTGCCACCGGGCGGGGCGCATGCACCTGACCGGTGCCCAAGTAAAAATACGCGCGGTGCGCAAGTAGATGCACTTACTTTGGCACCGGGCGTACTTGGGCACCGGGTATTTAAACTTGGGCACCGGGCGTACTTGGGCACCGGTCTTTCGCCTCTTTGATACCATTTTTGTGAAAAATTAGAGAAAAACCGTCAATACCAGTTCTTCTACCAAAATCGCGATCCGGAGTATTCAAAATACAAATCCCAATCTTTCAAAGCAGATCCCGTTTGAACCCAAATTACACTAAATCAAAACACACGGCAAAACGTAATTAAAAAATCCACGCCATAAAAAAAACCCATCAAAACAACAAAAAAACGTCAGAACCCCCCTTCAACACTAAACGACAGGGCCGTATCCAGGGGGGGCGGGGGGGGCTGCGGCCCCCCCCCCCTCCCGGGGCGAGACCAGAAAGTGACCCGAAAATGCGACTTTTCCAACGTCAGCGTAAAAATTTTTGCGCGCAAGCGCGCATTACTCACCAGACATACGGTATTATCATCAGATTTACTCCATTTGGCCGCAAATCGTGATAAATACACTCAATGTTGTGCTTTTTGCTCTTTTGTACGTATATTTACTACACATACAGCGTTCCATGGCACTGGCGCCAACGCCAATGGCGCCATGGCGTGGCGTTTACTAATGGCGCCAGCGCCATGGCGCCATTCCGCCACTATGTAGCTGAAATTTTAGGGGGGGAGGCTCAGCCCGCCCCCCTCGCCGGCCTCCGTAAACAAGCAGCCCCCCCCCCACCGGTCAAAAATCCTGGATACGTCCCTGCTAAACGAGATCAGTTTTACTGGTGGAGGAATTAGTGTTGAACTGGTAGACGCGCATGCCCGGCTCGGTCTCGCTGGGCATGTAGCTCGCCGAGTCGTACGGTTGCGCTGCGCAGATTGAGGGGTGTAGCTAGGGCGTCAACAATAACTTTTTTACGGTAAACGGAAACGGAAAAAAAATTTTGCACTCGTCGGAAAACGGAAACAGACAAATTTGCTAATAATCTGCCAGAAACGGAAAAAAATTGCTGAAATTTTGCCGGAAACAGAAAAAAATTTTGCAGAAATTTATCCGGAAATGCATGCCGTATTTCCTCGAAATACCCCCCTCAAAATGGGCACTATGAATTTGTGGTCCGAGAAATGCATAACAGACGTTCAAAACACTTACTGTGTTACGTTAGAACATCGTTTATACCATCTACATCCTTATATAAGGCTGTAAAAACTTATAAATGGTGGTTATTGATGCATTTTTCACGTTTTTCTCTCAAAATGTTCACTCTGAAAAAATAAACCCCCGGGTGGTAATTAGGGTTCAAACGGGACCAGTTTTTCGGACCGGGACCGGGACCAGAAATTTTCTAATGTCGGGACCGGGACCGGGACCGGGACTGGGGGGTCGGGACCGGGTCCGGGACCGGGATTGGCTTTTTTCAATTGTCGGGACCGGGACCGGGACCGGGACTGGGGGATCGGGACCGGGACTGGGATTTGCCGAACCATGTACCGGCGCCGCGGTCTTGTTTGAACCTTATTAGTATGTTATATCAAGCCAATGTTGTTCCACACACATCCATAGTGTGAAGAACCACGCTCAATGTATTAGCCTTCTCTTATAACATTATTCAAGCACTTTTTCATTGCCATCTTCACTCGATTGTATACGGAGCCCAGCGAACGGGGGAGGGGGCGACGCCCCCCCCTAAATTTTGGCCCTATAGTTAAGAAACAGAGCCATGGCGCTGGCGCCATTTGTAGGCGCCAACGCCTACTATTGAGGTATCTTTATATACCTATATTTCATACTAGAATCATGTTGGGGACCTTTCTAACGCTTCTGTTACATTACAGAAATATACATAGTAATCATTAAGCGGGTATTGGCGCGCGCGCGCAAAAATTTTTTATATGTGCCTACATAATCTCTAGAAAAGTGTCATTTCTGGCAATTTTTTTTGAAAAATTCGTTGAAAATTACGTTTTTTCCATCCCTTGTCGGGACCGCTCTAAAATTCCGGGACCGGGACCGGGACCGGGACTGGGTGGTCGGGACCGGGACCGGGACTGGCTTTTTTAATTGTCGGGACCGGGACCGGGACTGGGGTGTCGGGACCGGGACCGCCCCAGTCCCGACTTTTTGCCGAACCATGTACCGGGACCGCGGTCCCGTTTGAACCCTAGTGGTAATTCGAGGAAATACGGTAAAATTGTAGAAAATTGGCTGGTAACAGAAGAAATTCACATAATTGATAACATGCATGCATTTTTTATCAGTGTGGCTGAAACAGAAAACAGAAAACTGAGTGTGAAAATGAAAAAAGTTGGAAAAACAGACAATTTAGCCGGAAGAAGTTGGAAAAACTGAAAATTTAGCCGGAAAACAGCAAATGAGCCGGAAAAACAGAAACGGAAAAAAAATTGGCTGCGGAAAGCGGAAACGGCAAGTTGACACCCTAGGCCTAGGTGTAGCTGGGTTGTTTTCCAGCCCCCCTCCCGAAACGCTCCAGCTATCTATCTATCAAGGGGCAAATTTTTTGCTACTACATGCTGAACCCCCTTCCCCCCCTAAATCGGTAAAATTTTCAGATGTCTAGCGATTTTCGAGAACCTTTGCTCCAGTTTTTGTTCAAAATCACTCATTTTCATGGGTTTTGCACATTACGTACTGTAAAATTTTGTCTGTTTTTTAATTAAAAAAGTGATAGGACCCACGCGCTTTTTCAAAAAGTGAATTCTAAAAAAGCAGTTGAAAAAAGCGCTGGTCATCCGTACTCATAGCGTAACAAAATAGACACTCAAAATCACCCAAAAAACCAACCAATATAATCGGGTTTGGCTTGTTTCATGCACAAAGACCGTCCATACAGAGGGCACTTGTGATGGCAAAAACAACAGCCCATGCAAGCGGCGGCGAGCGCGCACACCGCCACCAGGATTAGAAGCACCACGCTCAGGGCGACCCTGGGTTAGGGTTCAAACGGGATTGACTTTTCGGGACCGGGATTGGTTTTTTGAGATTTCGGGATCGGGATCGGGATTGGCCGGGATTGGGGTCACGGGATCGGGATTGGCATTTTTTCGGGATCGGGATTGGGGTCTTGGGATAGAGATTTTGGCCAATGTTCTGGCATACACGGTTGTTTAAAAAGGTCTCAAAACACTGTTGGATGCCAGAAAAGTGGTAAAAAATGAACGCTGGGGGTTTTTCGTTCACATTTTTGCATGCAAAAACGTCATTTTTTCACTTTTTATAATTTCACTGATTTTTCCGGGATCGGGATTTGAAAATTTTCGGGATCGGGACTGCAAAATCCCGAAATTTTACGGGATCCGGGATCGGGATCCCGTTTGAACCCTACCCTGGGTGTGGCTGTAATTGTATATTTAGTCCACTGACCGCTAGGTGTGGATGATATATTATATTAAATTAGGCTTCAAACGGGCTCCCGATCAAGAATCCCAAAAACATTCGGGATTTTGTGGTCCCGATCCCGTAATGTTGCAAAATCCAATCCCGATCACGAAAAGTCAATCCCATTTGAACCCTATATTAAATATCCGCTTTTTTTGTCTAGAATATTAAATATCGACCACATTTTCTTATTAATTATGGAATATCGGTATCGGGATGCATTAAACAAATTGCAAATTGCATCAGAAAAAGTGCACACACGTATAAAAACAATTTCTGAGATTTCTCAACATGAGCTAAGCTGAGCTTGCTACTCAATAAAAAAATAATAAAATAATAAGCCCCGCCCAAGTTCAAATGGGATTGACTTTTCCGGATCGGGATTGGTAATTTTGGATTTCGGAATTGGGATCGGGATTAGGGTTGGCCGATGTTTTTTTTTAAACGTTTTTTTTATTAAAAAACGTTGTTTTTTTTAAAAAAACGTTGTTGTTTTTTAAAAAACATGACGTCCGAAATGTTTTTTTTTTTAAAAAAACATCGGCCAAAATTTTTAGTACTAAGCACTAGGTATTTTGCAAAATTTTTGCGCGCAAGCGCGCAATTTCACACACAAATTGACATTGGTGGTTGTTTTCATTGGTTTTGTTGCATTTTTTGTATCAAAACATCTATTTCTATGTGCTACCATGGGTGAATAAGCCGACATATGTTGCTGTAATATATAATATTGAGGTAATGTGCTTCCATGTACCTCCACAGTGTGTAACTTCACTCCCAAAGTAACAACCTCCTTTTATAACCTTGTTTGATCACCATTCCGTTCCAAACTTTACCTGAAGTCACGAACATTCGACTATAAGGCGATATACAAACGATATGTCGACGAAAAATGGATATTTTTGACACAAATCACCACTTATAATGCTATCCCATGGCTCCACAGCCATTATATGGTCATATTTAACATCACAGAGTATTGCCAGTGTCTGATATACCTATATATGTTGACACTAGGTCATATCTGGGAGCTTTTAAAAAAAAACGTTTTTTTTTTTAAAAAAACGTTTTTTTTATAAAAAAAACATCGAGTTAAAAAAAACGTTTTTTTTCCAACCCTAATCGGGATTGGGGTTTCGGGATCGGGACCGCTAAATCCCGAAATTTCACGGGATCCGGGATCGGGATCCCGTTTGAACCCTACGCCCACCTCCAATCGAGGTCCCAAAGACGTCTCTGTCTGCAACATTCAAAGCTGGCCGGTTCACAGCATTCAGTGTGCGATTTTGGGCCATCCTTAAGCGGGCAATCGTAGGCAGGTACAAATGGTCGCCGAGTTTCGAATTCACCGGGAATTGTCTCGATTTTTTCTTCCGTGTATCTGTTCCCGCATTGATTTTTGTATGATTGAGGGTCTGAAAAAATGGGCGGAGTTTAATTTAAAATACATTCTGGTAACCCGATTCCATACACCAGCATATGTTTAACTGTCAACTAGTTCATGTCAATTCAGATTTTAGTTTCACGCACCACATAACGAGCTCCGAATGTGCATGCCGAAACGAAGAATAAATATTGCGGCATGTGCATAAAAAATCTTTATGCGACTCGTGAAAAAAATCCGAATTGACAACATCCAGTTGACAGTTGTGGCGCGTAAAATTAGACTAACACATAAATGGCACGGGAGGTGTACGGCAGAGGTTCGGGTCGTTTTGGCAGGCGACATGACGGCCCCAGTTGTTCCTGACCGGAGACTGAAGAAGTTTTCTCCGGTCAAGAAAACCTGCGGCTGACAGTCACACTGCAAAAAATTGTGCTCGGTTTTCGAACACAGGGCATGTCTCATGCCACCGAGCCATCCGAACACTTAACATTGACAGTGTTAAGTGGCGATATATCAATGTCTTTTTTCACCCCGTCGCTGAATTCAGCGAGATTACCCCGCCAACGGCATTATGACAATATACGTTGCCCCGCGCATGATATTTGACAATGTACATTGCCCCACCGACGGCATTACACAATGTGCATTGCCCCACTGAATGCCCCCTTTTAATTTCTTTCAATGAAAAAAAATCTGGGATTCGCTACATGACACTGGTAAACACGAGTTCACACCCCAGTTTGTCACGCCAAACGATTGCGAAAGATTAATTTGAAATTTTTTGGGCGATGCCCAAATCGGAAAAAAAAGTTTTGGCAGCCAGCGGTTTTGGGAAAAGATAATTCGAATCTCTGCCGTATCAACCCCAATGGCACTGTGCCAAAAGGCGTGTTAAGCGTTTGCGGGACTTAAGTGTTGACAGTATAATTTTGAACGGACCTGCACACGTAAAAACAGCTACAAAAGTGAGCGAAATAAGGATAAAGCCAATGATAGAATCTATTCGCTCCATTCTCTCCATACGGCCGCCGAGACCCATCGAGGAAGCTTTTCCTTTTTCACAAAATTCAATACATTAGGATACGAGAATAGTTAAATTAGGATATAACTGTGAAAAAATAAAAAAGATAGAAGCGTGAAAGGCCTGCTTATGCTCGCGATCAGGACATTTTCCGTCGGTCTTCTAGTACAAAGAACACTTTTTTCTGCTGCGGTGAGTACAACACAACGCTCAGAATAACTTTACACCATTGCCGCTTACAAAACTTGGCAAAGTACCAAAGAAAAGGATTTTGGAAACGTGCCAACATTTCGCAGGCTTCGCGCCAGCTGAGTTGCAGCGTTATAAAAATGGCTGATGAAGTGCAGAAGGCGCAGTCCGCTAAGCCGGGAGGCGACACGATTTTTGGCAAGATTATACGCAAGGAAATACCTTCGAAAGTTATATTTGAGGATGATGTGAGTTTTAAGATAAACTGTAAAATGTTGTACTAAAACAAGGTCCTGATCTTTCGTTTTTAATGCTTGCCGCAGTAGAAAATTCATTCTTACACAAATGTTTGAACAGTAAAACAAACTTAAATAGCAGAGCTTTTTCCAGACGTTTAAAAAGTTTTGTAAATAACAAACCATCTGAGCATGGGAAAAAAATCCTAGTGTCCCAATCTTTCCAGATTTCAAATGTGCAAATTCTATGATCATTAAAAATTAAATGTCAAAACGTTCATATTCGCAGGAAGTGCTTGCTTTCCACGATGTGTCGCCCCAGGCGCCAGTGCATTTTTTGGTCATACCCAAAATGGCTATACAAAGTCTATCAAAGACAGAAGATTCGCATCAAATGGTAAGTTCTATTGTACTCAGGGCCGTATCCAGGGGGGGGGGCGGGGGGGGGGGGGGCTGCAGCCCCCCCCTTCCCAGGGCGAGACCTAAAAAGTACCGGGAAATGCAACTTTTCCTATACATTTTCCAATGTGTGTGCAAAAATTTTCCCTCGAACAGATATACACCAGCGATTTCGTCACCGCAAGCAGAAATCCCTGATTTCGCTTTTGATCGTGTGCCCATCGCTGTATGTTCGTGTATTTACGTAAATATACAGTGGTTTCTGGCGCTAATGCCAGCGTCAATGGCGCCATGGCGTAGCGCCTACGAATGGCGCCATTCCGTCACTGTGTAAGCAAAATTTTAGGGGGGGGGGGGCTGAGCCCCCCCCGCTCAAAAATCCTGGATACGTCCCTGATTGTACTGGATTTACGGGAGTGGGATAGAGTTCAAATGACATTCATTTTGTTTATATCACAACTAAAACTTTGTTTATATCATGATTTCGTGCTCAGATTTTGAGTATTTAGTTTTAAAAACAATTGCAAAATTGAAATATTGTTGGGAATATTTCCTTGATAAATATTAGATCCCGACAAAAATGCCACCGATCCCCAAAGATACAGAGTGAAAGTTGAAAAAGTGGAAGAAATAACTTGGCTGTGTTGAGAAATTCCAATTGAATTTGTGTGCATTTTTTTGTTTTTGTCTGGCATCCAAGTACTTTTTAGACCTTTTGTGGAAAATTAGGAGAAACCAGGGACCAGGATTTTTGAGCGAGGGGGGGCTGCTTGTTTACGGAGGCAGGCGAGCGGGGGGGCCTAAAATTTTCACTGACAGAGTGGCGGAATGGCGCTGGCGCCACTAGTAGGCGCAACGCCATGGCGCCATTGGCGTTGGCGCCAGCGCCATGAAACGCTGTATACACATGTAAATATACATACAAATACAGCAAACAGCACACAATTGAGTATATTTAGAAAGATTTCGGCCACAGGGAGCAATACTGCTGATAATACATCACACGTCTGGTGAAAAAATTTTTTACACTGACGTTGAAAAGTGGCATTTTCCGGCCACTTTCTGGTCTCTTTGCTGCAGGTCCCTTGGATACGGCCCTGGCAGACACTACAAATCCCAGACACTTGGCCGAAACCCACCCCAAAAATTCAAAAAGCTATCCCGATCCCGAAATGTTGAAGATCCCCCTTCTAAGCTCTCTGGTCACTTACGCACACTCCTGGCACACTGCCAACCCGCAACCCCCCCCCCCCAGCTTCTAGGCAAGCTCCTAGTAACTGCGCGGCAGTGCGCCGAGAAGCTCGGCCTGTCGGACAGCGGCTACAGGCTGGTGGTCAACGACGGGCCCCACGGCGCGCAGTCGGTCTACCATTTGCATGTGCACGTCATGGGCGGCAGGCAGATGGGATGGCCCCCCGGATGAGGGGGTGAGCTCATGAGACGCCCCCCCCCCGTTTTTGGGTGGGCGTGATTGGGTTTAGGTTGAGTGTGAGTGATTGTGACTGTGCGCTGGGGGAATACCGCACCCTGTAAAGTGTCATCTAAAATGCCTATTAAAATAGATTTCTTTACTTAACTGTTGACACCTTTGGTGACATTTGTCTAATTTGTATAACATTTGATACTTTACAGGGTACTGGACAGTTCTTCAAGTGGACAAGTGATAGCAACTGTGGGAAGTGATGTATTAATTCAAGCGTTACGATCAGTAGCGAATTTTATGATTTGAAATTTGATTACTACTCATTTACTTGTCATTTTGGCCTTGCACAGCAGCCTTCTACCGAAATTGCAAAAAAATTGAAACTCGAATCAGTTTTGTGAACGCATTTTATTTTACGAGAGTGAAGTATCTGTCAACCGCTGTCAATGGAGATTTGAAATAACTCATTCTGGTAAGTGATAGGGTTCAAACGGGATGTACTTTTCGGAATCGGGATTGGTTTTTTGAGATTTCGGGATCGGGATCGGGATTGGCATTTTTCCGGGATCGGGATTGGGGTCTTGGGATAGAGATTTTGGCCAATGTTCTGGCATCCACAGTTGTTCATAAAGGTCTCAAAACACTGTTGGATGCCAGAAAATTGGCATAAAATGGACGCTGGGGGTTTGTGTTCACATTTTTGCATGCAAAATGACATTTTTCACTTTTTATTAATTCCACTAATTTTTCCGGTATCGGGATCCCGGACTTGGGTGTTTTTCGGGATCGGGATTTGAAAATTTTCGGGATCGGGATTGCTAAATCCCAATCCCGGAATTTCACGGGATCCGGGATCGGGATCCCGTTTGAACCCTAGTAAGTGATGCGTAGGACTATACTTCATAATCCCAGTCGCTTGTCCACTTGAGAAATTGCCGCCGCAAATTTTCATAACATGCTGTTTGTGCTCACCGAGATTATCTAATTTTGCATAAACATAGGATTCCGCTGTTTGGATCGATTTTCTCTCAGCGAAATAATATTTGTAAATCTGGCATTATTCTGGGGATATCATCCGAATGGTTTCCACTGCTACTTTTTGTGTGTCGAAATCAGTTTGCACACAGGTCTGTGCCGTGTATTTTAGGTTATAATGGCCCTACACACACTAGTTGTCACCGTGACCGATGTGAAAACTGAAATGGCCACATGGCCACATTCAGCCTACTCGTGTTGTATGCTATATGTGTTTTAGTTTTCAAACTTTCAATTTTCAACTTTCATTAATTTAATTTTAAATTTGAATAAAATCAAATCATTCAACCGTGTTCATTAAATTTCATTTGAAAAAGATTGAGTTTTCACACGAAGTCACGGTGAAAACTAGTGTGTGTAGGCACAATGCTCGTAATTGATTTCAATCATTCTGATGTTTAGCAAGTGGGTTGGCTGCCGGGTATTTGCACATTTTTGCCCATACAACAGTTTTTTTTAGTCATAAAATAAAATAGTTCGTCGCGCATCAAAATGAATATAAAATCTTTAACAAATAAATTGAAATTAATAAAAATAACTTTGAACGAAATGAGCCTCAATCTGGATGCCATTCGAAATTTCACACAATACCCGTTGGAGAAAGCCCAAACAACTATTCGCAACAAATAAATTGATATACCGTATATCCTCGAATAAGACCCCCCCTTGAATAACTCCACACCCTTGAATAACTCCCCCTCTCTAATGAGTGGAGAAGATACTGCAACAAGTGAAAAAACGAAATGCAGATGCAGTATAGTGTGTGAGACAAAAAATACAAAAGAATGTCAGCCTACAGCAGCGAAAGCAGACACACAGTGCGTATTTTACGCAGTGTATACATACATACGTACCCGCAAGTTTTCCTAAAAGTTATGAGGAAAAAATAACTCCCCCTTGAATAACTCCCCCCTCAAAAACTCTGACGAAAAAATAACTCCCCGGTGGACTTATTCGAGGATATATGGTAAATGTTTTACCACGGAAATCCCACCCAACCACCGACAAAATCGAAAAAAAATACGCTATACTAAGCGAAATCCCAGATCTGAATACCTACAAAGTAGGCAATACCTACATTCGTATACAATACCTACATAAGTAGACAATAAATAATGATGTAAAAATCGATAGATAAAAAGACGGTAAATCTCAAAATATTGGAATTTGATATTGATGCTGTCAAAATGCCCTGATAATTCAGAAGTGAATCCCACAGATAAATAAATCAACCGAAAACTCCACAATTACCATATTACCTCCAATTCTAGGTACACCCACGAATGATTTCATCACTTTCTGCACCTATAATTGGAGGGTACCTTATATTAGTGGGTGCCTTCAATTGTTTTCACCATTTTGCAAACATTTCACCAACGGTGAACAACAACGCAATTCATTTTATCAAACTGGAATGTAACAAAATGGTGAACCAGACATAATACAAGTTGACGCAGAGTTGTGTTGTTGCCCGTCGGCACGATTTTCATCTTTGTCCGACATGTTTGGCCACTGTATTTACTTATGTACGCGCTTTGGCAAGCAGCCAGCTGCGCTTTTTATTCTAGGCATGCCTTTTATTCATTCCGTCACGTTCAAAAAAGCCAAAATTGCACCTTTTTATTAAAGGGTGCCTTTTATTGGAGGTATGCCAACAATTGGAGGTATTTAATACGGTTAAGTTTTTGAGCGTCACTTCACTTTGGTCTGATTGCTAATCAAACGGCACGGTGTAACTCTGTACTTTTGCACCAGAAATATGACATGACACACTGATTATTGGTCCCATTCGGCTGGAATTGGCTCTGTTCCAACGATTCTGTTGATGACATACAGCGGGACGCCTGTGATAAAAAATTTAATAATTAACTTTTACACCAGCTGAATAAGATTAGTAAGTTCGTCTCGGCGCGTTCAGTTAAAAAAAAACCTATTCAGTATCCAGCATTTCCCATAACCAATACTTATACATCGACAAATTTGAAGGGGAAAACTTGAACCAGAGACGTAGCCAGGATTTTTGAGCGGGGGGGGGCGGATTGTATATGGAGCCCGGCAGACGGGGGGGCCCTAAAATTTGGCCACTGTTGTAAAGGAATGGCGCCTTGGCGCCAGCGCCATTCGTAGGCGCCGCACCATGGCGCCATTGGTGTTGGCACTGCTGTACATGTATTTATTTTACATACATATAGAGCGACCGGGACAGATTTTGGGTGCTTTTTTGTCCCAAACTATAGGTAACAATGAAATATACAGTAGGGCGATGAATTGCGCGCTTGCGCGCAAAATTTTTCGGAGCTACCAACAAAATCGCGTTACGGAAGTGCCATTTCTGGCATATTGTTTTGTCCGACCCGGGAAGGGGGGGGCGGCCGCCCCACCCCCGCCCACCCCTGGCTACGTCCTTGACGTGAACATATTCAGGGGGCAGGTGCTTCCAACTCAACCATTGTTTTGCCATCGTATTGTTTGCGATGGTGCGGGCCCCCTGTAGCTCCGGTTTAGTGCCACTTACGGGCAGGGAGATTAATTGGGAGTGTGGCACCCCCATGTAGTACAGCTACATATCTATTTGTCTATCCTGGGGCCAGTTCCGCAAGTAGAGAAGTGATAAGTAAAATGCGAAGTGAAATTGCAAAAGCGAAGTGAATAGAGAAGTAAAAGCGCAAAAGCGAAGAGAAATAAAGTTTTATTGTTATTTTTTACTTCGCTTTTGCCAATTTACTTGCCATTTCACTGAACTTTTGCCATTTTACTTCTCAATTTGCGGAACTGGCTCCTGGAAGCCCCTCAGGTATCTATCTCGGGGGTAAATTTTTTGGCTACTATTTTTTGGATTATTGAAGTGGCGAATTATTCGAGTAGATAGGGTATTTATCTATGTGGAGCTAATTTTGAGCGATTTTGTTTTCACTCAAAATCGCCAATTTGCTCTATTTTGCCAATTTTTACCTCCAAAAGAAGTAATATAAGTACGTGTAATATGTATACCTCTATTATCCCCCCATTTCTGCCAAACCTATCTTTCCCTCGGTAGGAGCGATGCGCGATCTATCCAGCCCCCGCGAGGGTCAAAACCTTGATACCCCCGCTGACGGGGGCCCCCCGCACCCACCGGGCAGTCTGCCAAGCCAGCACCCCTGGCACACAGTGCACCCCCGTTCACGTGGTCGCCCTCGGGGTCGTCGTGGCACATGACGAAGTGGCCCACCAGCACGGCCAGCGCCACCCAGAAGGACAGGACGCACGTGGCAGCCACGAACAGCGGCGCCACCACGCACAAGTGGAACAGCACGTAGTGCGGTCTGGGGGGGGGGGGGGTATGAGTGATTTTTCGATGGTTCTCAGGGTTTTGAAAAGTTGATTTTAAGTAGATTTTTTTGGAACTAGTAAGGCCGTAAGGAATCCGTCGGTGGTCATAAAATCATTGCGGTCAGGAAATCGCTTGATTTTTTGCATGTTACGTTAAAAAATCGGATTTGAAGCAGGGATTTGAAAATATATCTTTTTTTAAGAAGTGGCTTGAGAAATCGTTTGCCACCCGCGTCCAAAAGACGTACGGAAGCATTACTCAAATTGCCTCGCGCCATAGGGTTGGCAGTTAAAATCCACATTTTAAAACGAGTCCAAACCGTTTTGAAAAATACTTACATCCATCAATCTGAAACCACACTCATCTGATACCCCCAAACACAAACTTCCTCCCCCGATCCCACAAACACCTATTTACGCCCCCCCCCCCACTACAGACTACCCCCCCCCCAACACCCCTATTTAACCCCCCCCCCAACCCACCTGCTCCTGGGCGAAGCGAGCGCAAAAAACAGCGAGCTAGCCAGCGCGACTAAACTCAATTGGGCCTCGATCAATTCGCCCAGCACGCCCGCCTTCACCTCTGCAGGGGGGGACACCCGGCCGCTGTTTGTCCTGTTGTAGTGCCGCTCGGGGGGTGCAGACATGTCGCTGTGGCCCCCCAGCGAGAGGGTGTCCAGAGGGGAGGGCGCCGGCTGTTGGGGGGGGGTAAATGGGGAGTTGGGTGGACTAGGGTTGGAAAAAAACGTTTTCTGACTTCAGGTGAAGTTTGGCATGGAATAGAGATCAAACTAGGTTATCAAAGGAGGTTGTTACTTTGGGAGTGCAGTTACACACTGTAGAGGTACATTGGAAGCACATTACCTCAATATTATATACTACAGCAACATATGACGGCTTATTAGCCCATGGTAGCACATAGAAATGGATGTTTTGATACTAAAAATGCCACAAAACCAATGAAAACAACCGCCAATGTCAATTTGGGTGTGAAATTGCGCGCTTGCGTGCAAAAATTTTGCATAATACCTAGCGCTTAGTACTAAAAATTTCGGCCGATGTTTTTTTTTAAACATTTCGGACGTCATGTTTTTTGTTTTGTTTTAAATGTTTTTTTTAAACGTTTAAAAAAACATCGGCCAACCCTAGGTGGGACCACTTCATGACCCTGTAAAATGTCAAGCAAAGTGTCATGTAAAATGTACTGGAAAATGTTAGACAACCAGTAAAACATAAATTTTGACATTTTGCATCGCATTTTACGGTTTACAAGGCTTTTTGCATGACTTATGATACTTACATAGCACGACATTTGACATTTTACAGGGTCTGGGAGTGGCACTTATGGTAATATTTCTTGTGGAAATTGAATACACTTTGTTGTTGATCGGTAGATATACTCGGCAGACCGCAAAGTTTTATGTGCAGAACCCTACCATAATTTTATCAATAAAATCTTGTGATAAATTTTGTAATTAATTATTCCATAGTAAAAACGAAATATTATAATAATAAAAAATTTAAAAAAAATTTGATTCATTATACAGATAAGTTATGGTAGGTTTCCATACTAAGTGTGATGTTCGCCGAGTATAATAATTAGCAAATTAATGTGAACTAAATAGCGTGATCGTTAAATGGGATGTTTGTATTTCCGTTTAACATGAAAAACTCCCTAAACTAGTAGGTAAATCGAATAAGGGTACTTCACACAAAACAACACCTTTATTCCTCACACCTGGGTTTCTTAACAATCGATTTCTGTAAATTGAAAACGCCCCCAGTGCACTTTGAACTCACCGACGGGTTGAGGTACTTGTGAACGCCATTGCTGTGATGCATGTTGGCACTCTGCCAGCCGTAACCCGGCACCAGGGACGATCCATTCGGCCCGGCGCTATACTGTCGCTTGTACATGTCGCCCCTGCGTTGGATAGGGGGGTTAACCAGATATGCGGTAATTGTGCAAGTGGGGGGGATATCTGAGAATACGTAACAATATTAATCACGTCTATAGCCAAAATTACTGAAAATAGACAATAAACCACATGAACTGGTGGTTTGGAAGTTGAAAATGGGCAAAAATGTATGAAAATTGGTGATTTTGAGTCAAAATTAGAGCAAAATTTCTCAAAAATCGGTTCAGACAGATGGCCGGCCAATTCGGGAAGTGGGGTTCAGGACAGGGGTATCTTGAATTTTGACCCTCCGAGTGGTTGGATAGATAGCAAATCGCTCCTCCGGAGGGATAGATAGCTGAAAAAATTTCTGGGGGGGGTTGGGGGGGGGGGTTTGGGGGGTTGTTGTGGTTCGATATATAGGCTTTATCGGGGCATAGAAGGAAGAAAAGGGAGAAAAATCGCTAAAAGTACGTGTAAAATAGCTCAAAATGGGTATACAAGAGCATATAGTACTTAAAATAGCTGAAAATAGGCAGTTAGACACATGAACTAGTGATTTTGGAGGTGAAAATCTATATAGAGGTATGAAAAATAGCGATTTTGAGCGAACATTGGGGTATAGTTTCTGAAAACTCGCACCAGATAGGTAGATAGCTGGGCGATTTGGGGGGGGGGTTAGGGGGTAGTAGCCCAAAATTTTGCATCCGGGATAGATAGATAGCTGAGCGGCCTCCGGGATAGATAGATAGCTGAGCGGCCTCCGGGATAGATAGATAGCTGGGCGGTTTGGGGGGGTAATCCCCCCCCAACCCCCCCCCCCTTTCGAGACCCCTGGTTCAGGAGGCAGTAGCTTTACAAAGATATCCACAAACTTCGAAAGTGAGAGCCTCTGTTGCAACATCAAAGCGCCATTTCTCTTGTGTCCATTTCTCATTGAAACGGCTGCCAAATTTTCCCGTTCCCGACCGCTCAGCGCCCCGGTGCTGTTCGATTTCCGCATTATTTCGAAATTTTATTTTTTTGTTAAATCCTGATTTTTTAGAATTAAAAATGTGGTGCCTTATCTGAGAAAATTGGAGGAAAAATATAGGATTTAAGTTGATTTTTTTTCTCGACAATGCGAGCCAAATCGGAATAAAACTATAATAGGCGCTTTCCTTGAGAACGCGTTTATATGATTCTTGTGAAATTTGTCAAAACCACTTTTGCACGGCTAAAAATGATGCAATCCCGTCAACTAAAACGTAATTTTCAGTTGACATTCACTCGACGAATGCGAAACAACCACAGCAAAAAATGGGGGTGTGATGCGTCGTGAAGCGGCCTCTGTGAAGACACTTCCACACGCTTCAACAAGCTTCACGAGATTTCCGGTGAAGTGCCTTCCACACACTTCACCTAGCTTCACGACGGCCTAAGTTCATGAAGTGCACTTCACGAAATATTACAGCATATTTTGCATGGTTCGTGAAGCGCCGGGAAGTGCCAACCAGCGCTTCACAGCGTCGGGAAGTGTCGACATGAAAACACTTCACGACGCTTCACGACGCATCACACACCCATTTTTTGCTGTGAACATTAAACCTCCGCCAGATCGGGATACGATAACGATTGGCGCCTTCCTTGGAAACACGTACACGGAACCAGATTTATGTTGACTTTGTAGTGCACCATTGAAAAAAATATCGCGAAAATAGGTGCCACAAAAAATGCGACTGGGCAAACAAATACGCAGCTCCGGGAATAGCTCAAGATAAAAAATAAATACAGTGTTCCAAAAAGATATTTTTAGATTAAAGGTAGACTATGGTTTGCTGGGTTGGATACTGATAAGGTAAAAATTGTAAATTAACATGGCAGATTGTTGGCGTTCAAATGCAACTTAGGTATTGGAAAAAATCAGTCGTTAATTACGAAATTCGCTATATTGTTGGCGCCTGCGAATATGAGTTCACAAGTAAAGTACCACAAATATTTCTAACAATAGACGAGTACCAAAATATATTGCATGTTTTAATTAAAAATACATTCAGAAAATTTCTGGAAAAAAAAGAATTGCACTCTTGACAGAAGGCGCCAGCGCCAGGCGTTTTGTTCCTCACGCCATACGATAAAATTGTGTTCATCGCCAAAACCGCCACAGCAAAATGGCGCCATGGCGCATTTTGTATCACTACTAACATTGAAAAAAATGAGATTGAGAAGATTTTATCAAATAAAAACATTATAAAATCACTCAGTAAAATATTAAATAAAAAAACTTCAGTATAATAGAATTCAATACCCCTGGAAAAACCTGGAGAAAATATCATTAAATTTTGAAATTTTTGAATTCAAATTTCAAATTAAATTTGAAACCGCAAAATTTTCCGTTGTTGTTTGTTAGCGATTTTTTTAGCATATTCTATGTGAAGGATATCATTACAGACTGCAAAATAGCACATCAGAGTATGGAAAATGACACGTCAATTTCGTAATCAACCATCATTTTGCAAGAAACTGGCATTCAAGCCAAGTTCACATCGCCCCCTGGGATTAGGTGGGACAAAATCTAGGAAAATTGAACGAATGTATTTATTTCTAGTCACTAAAACGTATACTCGTAAAATACTACATTTACTAATATACTACGTTTACTCGTAAAATACATACACTCGTGTACTGAGTAATAACGTTAACGTTCCCTCCGAAAAAGTACCTGTACTCGCTTTTACGTGTACTTTTTTAAGTGCTCGAGTACAGAAGATGTAAATATTTCAGAAAAATTAATATGCCTAATAGGGAAAAGGGAGGAAAATTGCTAAAAATAGAGAAAACAGCTAAGAATAGGGTTAACATGGCTAAAAATAGTTATAAAAGCACAAACTGCATTTACTTGAAAAATTACCCTGTAAACCACTGAGGAAACCCCCCCTCCCCCTTGAATAGTCCACCCCTCAAAAAGTCAGCCAAAACAGAATTTCATGGGAAATATTTGAATAAATATAGTATATAGACAAAAATAGCTGAAAATGGACAAAAATCATGAAATTAGTGATTTTGAATAAAAATTAGGTCAAAGTTAATCAAAAATGCTCACTTTTACATTTTCTGTGAAAAGAGTCTTTTACTCATAAGGTTATTCAGGGACCATGTAGAAATAAACTATTTATGCCTGGAATAGAATGACATTGCATTGGAATCAGGGATGTCAGGGAGGTATCCAAGATTAGGTATTGAGCTGGGGGCTGCTTGTTTACAGAGCCCTGCAAATGGGGGGGGCTCAGCCCCCCCCCCCTAAAATGTGATGGAATGGCACCATGGCGCTGTTGCAATTGAGTGTGCTACATGAAACATACGGCCCATATCACAGTATGTCTCCCTACACATGCCTGCGAGAGCAGATCACCTGTTGTGTGTGCAATACACATACACACGCGCGGTGTTGTGGAAATGCATGTGCACGCATAAATGCATGTATTTATCTATACATGATTGTATATTTTCTGGTCATACATGAGTAACATTCATGGTACATGAGTCTGAGTGAGTTTATCTGCTAATAAAAATCGCTATTATGCAAACACACTGAAAACCTCCTCACTGTTGCCAAATTAAACATAAAATGCCAAATTAAACATGAAATACAATGTTTAATGTTAGTTATAATTTTAGCACATCCCCAACAGAAATGACATAAAACTTGAAATTCACACACCAAAAAATTGTAATCACCAAAATCCACAGAAAATTGAAACACATTCAGGAAACAAAAATACCACATTTCCTCAAATTGGCTTATGTGACCTAGGGAGACAATAACCCCTTGAAATGGCACAGGACCAGTGCACAAGTAAACTGGGTGCACAAGTAACAATGTCCGGTGCCAGCCAATGTAGACCTGGTGCTTGGGTAAGGTCCCCATAATTGAGCACTGGGTATTCATGGGCACTGCAGGGGTTCAGTATGGGGGATTGGAGGGGGGTTGGGTTCCCAAACGCTCCAGCAATCTACATATGTATCAAGATATTTTTCCATTTTTTGCTTCAAAAGCTTGGAAAAACCCATAACAAGTGAACCCTTGCAACCCCCCTCCCAAAACATCAAATATACACATTGATGGAATGGTGCTATTTGAGGGTGCCAGGTAAGCCGCACCATGGCGCCCTTCTACTACTTGTGCACTGGGTTTACTTGTGCACCGACACACACCCCTTGAAATACTCCCATCTAGAATGGCACACATTTCCACAACACCGTGCATGCGTATGTGTATTGCACACGCAACATGTGATCTGCTCTCGCGGGCATGTGCAGGGAGACATACTGTGATATGGGCTGTATGTTAAATGGGATCTACCCGTCGCGATTTGCAGGCATCACACCATGGTACCAATGGTGTTGGCGCTGGCGCCATGAACCGCTAAATATGTATGTAAATATACATTTTACTTACTCAATATAGGTACTTAATTTTACTCACATTTACTATGAGCAAAAGTAAAATATTTTACTGTACGTTTTCTATATTCAGGGGGTAAGAAGAAAAAAATGTTTCTAACGTTTACATACACTTTGGAAAAATTCCTTACTTTGAATAACTCTGTTGTATTTAGCGTTGTAAAAATGGACTTTTCTGGACCACAAAAAAGTTGACCTTGAAAGTTCAAAAATACGAAAATTCGCAGATACTTTACTTTTGGAAAGGAAGTTTACCGTTTATCATTCTGTGAAGAGCAAATTTTGACTCAGCACAAAACTTGGCTGCTAAAACCGTGATAAAATTTTGTGGCGAAATAAGTTTCTGCAGGAAGAAGAACATAAACGAAAGAATGTTTCAAGCAGCGAAGTAATGGTTCTTAGTCTAGACTAAACTAAATCTACCATTGTGCCTACACACACTAGTTTTCACCGTGAATGAATTCGTGTCAAAACTGAAATTTTTTCAAATGCAAATTAATGAACACAGTTGAATGATTTTATTTACTTTTAATTGGAATTTAAATTAATGAAAGTTAAAATTTCACATTTTCAAAACTAAAACACATATTTATAGCATACAAAAAGAGTGGGCTGGATGTGGCCATGTGGCCATTTCAGTTTTCACATTGGCCAATTGAAAACTAGTGTGTGTAGGGCCATTGGCGCTCCGCACACATTAAAAAAAAACAGTTCGAACACTTTGTTTTCAAAGTAAGAACCCTATTAAAACTTAAAAATTTGTATGCCTTCCCCTTTTGAAAAATGTTCTGTTCATGTTTTGAGTTCTTACATTCACACGGTTCATCTCAGCACCTTAACTGTGTAAAAGTACGAACTGAAAACATGAACTCAACATTTTTCATAAGGGGATCCCAAACAAATTTTCGAATTTTATTAGGGTTCTGACTTTGAAAAAAGCGATCGAACTACAGTATTACCTCGAATTACCCCCCCCCCCTGAATTAACTAGCTCTCAAATTACCCCCCTCAAAATAGGCTGGGGTTAGGGAAATAATACCCCCCCTCGAAATACCCCCCGGAATGATATACATCATGTCTGCAATGTACATGATGTATTTATTACTGCTAATTTGCATTGCAGCTACACATAGACTAGTTTGTGTAGCTAGGTATCTACGTTTTTATGTCCAAATATATCCTGTTTGGACACATTTATTACCTGTTTTGGGTACGCAAATGCCTACTACCGCATTACCTCGAAATACCCCCAGGGGGCTTATTATTTCGCCAGCAAAATTTGAGGGGGGTATTTTTAGGGAGGGGGGGGGTTAATTCAAGGTGGTCTATTATTTCGCCAAAAATTTTTGGAAATTCCCCACACTCAGACGTATAAAAATCAAACACTTGCATAAATGGACATGTGTTTATAGTCATAAATATATAACTGTATATACACATACACCCTTCCCAAACGTCACTCAATCATCGGTTTTAACGTGTGTTCTGCATTGTACAGACCACAAACTGCGGTATTTGTCATGTACGTTCTCTTTAAATTCAATTTTAGGGGGGTATTTCGAGGGGGGTATTATTTCCTCAGCCAAATTTAAGGGGGGGGGTTTATTCAAGGGGGTTTATTCGAGGTAAAACCGTATTTACTACGATCCTTATGAATATTTCTGACGAAATAATAAAACCCCCGCCCTCGAATAAACCACCTCTCAAATTAACCCCCCCTCCTCAAATTTGGCTGGCGAAAAAATAAACCCAAATGGGGGTATTTCGAGGTAATACAGTATTTTTTAAATTTCTGTGTGTGCAGCCGCATTCCATGTGAAATTTAAAAAATTTTACCTTTTTCAAAAACAACTTAACCACCTTCACTATCAGATAGGTAACATATTTAGCATAGGTTATCATGACTTTATCATTTGGATTATCATAACATTCAAAGGTCAATTGTGCTGCTAACTAGTTGACAGCCGAAATTTCCAAAACTGATAAATTTGGTTCAAATTTTTACCGAAATGGATCATTTTTGATCTGTGTCAACAACAGTTCACAGACTCCCCATTCCGGTAAACTCTAATGTGTTCAAAACAGACTTATCATCTTTGACAAATTTGGCTGTCAACTGGTGGCAGTCCCAAGCCCTGTAAAGTGTAAAGTAAAGTGTCAAATGTAAAGTCAAATGCAAAGTAAACTGTCAATTGTCATGCAAAGTTCAGTAATAAAATCTTTTCTTTTTTGTTTCGATTGACACTTTACTTTGCATTTGACTGTACATTTGACACTTTACAGGGCTTGGGACTGCCCCCATGTGTCTAGCACAAACATAAATGTCAACTGACAAACTAAGCATTCCCCCACTGACAATTTGATATTTAATTTGGCATGTAATTGTTAGTGATTTGCCAGATCAGTCGCCAATCAGAACGATATCACGTCAAATGTCAAGAAAAGAAAATACCGTATTTCCTCGAATTACCCCCCGGGGGTTTATTTTTTCAGAGTGAAAATTTTGAGAGAACAACGTGAAAAATGCAACAATAACCACCATTTATAAGTTTTTACAGCCTTATATAAGGATGTAGATGGTATAAACGATGTTCTAACGTAACACAGTAAGTGTTTTGAACGTCTGTTATGCATTTCCCGCACCACAAATACATAGTGCCCATTTTGAGGGGGTATTTCGAGGGGGGGGGGTATTACGAGGAAATACGGTAAATCGAGATGCCGGAACAAATAAAACATACAAAAACACATTACGCCTAGAAAAAGTGCCGCGTAACCTGTTTGGCTAACTGTCATTTACGGACAACTTGAAAAGCGACGAAATACATTTTATTTGGTTATGTTAATTAAAAAAACTCCTGCGAAATTTGTCAAAACTACGTCTGATGAAAATGAAGCATGAAGAAAATGATGCAATCCAGTCAATTAAAACGTAATTTTCAGTTGACATTCGCTCAACAAATGCGAAACACGTTATAATTCAACCTACCTCAAATTACATGCGTTTCACGTGACTAAAACATCGAAACACGACCACAAACGCACGCATATAATAGGTGTATAAAATATACAATCCAACTTTACACTCGCAGCGAGTAATTTTCGATCGATGAATAAAATGGCGAGAAATGAAGGTTACGCCAGACAGTACGGTTGGGAACCCGAACCGACCCGAACCGAGAACCGGAACCGAAAATTTTCATGAACCAAGAATCGATACCCGAACCGGGACGAACCGAGAACCGGAACCGAAAATTTTCAGGAACCAAGAACCGATACCCGAACCGGGACGAACCGAGAACCGGAACCGAAAATTTTCAGGAACCAAGAACCGATACCCGAACCGAAATCTTTTGGAACCGAGAACCGGAACCGAAAATTTTGAAATTCCCAACCCTACCAGACAGAAATGTGCACGTGAATAAAACTGGAGTGTTTTCACGCAGCCAATCAGCGTTCGAGTTTCACGTGCGGCTTAGTTGACTGAAGTAGCGTTGGGAAACTAAAATAGCGTTTGGAAAAACTTTTGGTAAATTTGATCGATTATTATTTGCGCCAAGGAGGATGTTTATCTTGCGTTTTTGGTCGATTTTTTTAGATAAAAAGTTCGAAAATATACACAATAATTTAACTTTTTCAGGATAACGAAAATTCACGGGCATTTTCCATTGTTTGACCCAATGTTTGCCTTCCAGTGAATGTCAACACCGTATTTCATCGAATAAAGTGACAAAAATACCGATATTTCTGACAAATTCAAGCTAAAATAGGAATGAAAATTAGTGTTTATTTGAATCTAAAGTTAGGGCAAAATGTGCCTGCGCATAGTAGTTTTCAACATAAATTTTGAAAACACATCGAAATCGGATTTGAATGAATTCGAGTTTTCTAGAGTCCGGTGTCCAACAATTACAGTTGACGGTGATAAAGAGACTCATTCTAGAAAACTCAAATACGCTGTCGAAGCTTAATGAAAATTCGGTTGAAAAACCAGTGTATGTTTACATAACCGTATTTCTTCTAATAGAACGGCATACCTCCAATAGAACGGCACCTCCAATAGAACGGCAGGTTTGGGCACTTTTTTGCACTCACGAAATGAATAGAACGGCAGCCTCCAATAGAACGGCACCCCTAATAGAACGGCAGGTAGAAATTACGTTGGAAGAGTGCCAGAACGCACAAATATAAGAAAAATGGGTGGTGAGAACATCCAAGCTGTTCAGAATTATGATTTAGGGCTATTTTCACATTTGGTTTGGTTTGAATTGATGCTCTGATAGTAAAATGTTGTTCATTTTTTATTAAAAACGCTATGTTCGAATGAATAATGTCTGAAAAATATTGGTGAGAAAAAATAGAATGGCAGCCTCCAATAGAACGGCACCTCTAATAGAACGGCAGGTAAAAAAGTTGACGAAAAAAATAGAACGGCGCTCTTCTATTAGAAGAAATACAGTAATAGGATTTATTTTGACATTTTTTGAATCGGATTGAATCAATCGGTTTTTCTAGATCTACTACCTAGTTGGAATCAAAGCTTTCACCAATTTTCGGTCAGTCGGCGAGTCGAGTCAACGGATTGGGCCTAGGCACACCAGTTGACATGAAAAGTCCTGTCAACTAAACTGAACTAAGTTTTGGTTAATTATGTGATTTCAACTACCTAATCTATATGATGGAGAGAAGTTACTTTTACATCGTGACACTTAATTTTCATCGTGTTAACTGCGATGGTTCAAAAATTTCTTTGTGTCATTTACTTGATACAATTTGTGATGTCAATTAGTGTGTGGGTGCATACAATGAAAATCTAGAGTGCATACAATGAAAATCTAGAACCCAAACATATCATATGGGCTCTATACACACTAGTTGACAAGGACACAAAATGTCAACTGATTCTCAAACCAATTCAAAGCTTGCTCACGATCAACACTATGCATTATTTTTTACACTTGCCGGCTAAATAAAGATGGCACACAGCAATATTTCTTCAACACTACAGCCTCATTAGCAACACGACACGATTCAACACTTTTGCATTTGAATGTCATTTGTCAGCCTCGTTGTAAGCCTTGAACTCGGATGGGAACCAGTTGACATTTGGTGTCCTTGTCAGGTCAAGCCCATTACGCATGTAAACCCATCACACATGTAGACTCTTTACACCCACAGGGGTAAAGAAAGGGGGACGGGTAACCCCACCCCAAGCAACCCAGCTATCCCAGAGGCAATTTTTTTGGCTACTCTCCCCTGAACACCCCCTCCCACAAATTGCATACCTATCTAGCTAACTGAAGAGGTTTTGAGCAATTTTACCTTAATTTTTACCCAAAATCGCTAATTTTCATACTTTTTTAGATTTCCACCTTCAAAATCACTAAGTCATGTGTTTTATTGCCCATTTTCAGCATGCTGGGTATAATTAAATATGTGTAGTGATGGAATGGCGCCATGATGCTGGCACCATTTGAGGGCACGAAGGGGCGCCGCGCCATGGCACCCTTGGCGCTTGGCACCCTTTTCCCATGGTACCATTGGCATCTGGCGCTCTTCTTTCAGATGGCACCATGGCTCCCTCGGCGCTTGGCACCTTTTCCTGTGGCGCCTTTGGCACCTGGCGCGCTGCCTCTGGTGCTCAACAAAATGGCGCCAACAGCGGCATGTATATTTCAGGTCGTAGATTATTTCAGAAGCTGTTACACATCATAAAAATTGTAATAAGGTGCAATCCATTCTTAAACATGGGTATGAAAGGATAATTACACTGACAGTTATATACAAATACTACTCACCAACTGTGCACATTCAAGTAAAATCTACCTCAAGTGAAATCTACCATGTCCATGCCTAAACTACATATCTGAGCAAAGAGCCCAATTTCTTATTTTTCTCCCGTCACAGTTACCTAATTGCTTTCATTACTGAATGCCATCATCAGGCCAGTGAATTTGGTGCATTATTGGCCATGTGGCATTGTGACGTTATCGATCAGTTGAAGAAACATTCTATGAACGCATAATCTATGCCAATTAGTATACATATCAAATATATTCAAATAAATCCAAAGTAGCTGCACAGTTATGTATAAATACCATGTGTGAAGTTAACTGATTGTTTCTCGTGAAGATTTTAAAGTTTTCGCCAATATCTTTCGCACATTTTTACTTTAGTTTTTTCAACCTGTGGCACTGGCGCCGTTTGAGGGCGCTAAAGGGCGCCGCGCCATGGCGCCCTTTTACTGTGGCGCCTGGCGCTCTGTTAGTGAATGGCGCCATGGCGCCCTTGGCGCTTGTCGCCCGTATTCGGAACGGCGCCATGGCACCATTGTCGCTTGGTGCCATTTTTTCTGGCGCTTTTCCATCACTAAATCTGTGCCGGGTCTACATGCGTGATGGGTTTTATACATGCGTATTGGCACATGGCCTTGTTGGCTAGTCATGCGTAGGGCCGTGGTTTCCATTCCATCGAATACGGTATGATAACAGTCGACGAAAGTTTGTTTACGAGCCATGTACAAATAAACAATTTGTTGCTGGAATTCAACACGATCACATTTCAATATTGACTGTGTAAAATCATATTACCGTATTACCTCGAAATACCCCCATGGTGGTTTCGCCAGCAAAAATTGTTGGGTGGGTTAATTCAAGGGGGGATAATTCGAGGTAATACGGTATTTCCGTTTAGTTTAGTAGGGTTGTTTAGTATTTTAACGCATTGACAAGACCCCTTAAATCTTGCACTGATTTGATATGTATCTAAATGGTGAGAATGCATACCGTATGTGAAGAGTTTCATTCCCAAAATGCACAAGCGCCAAATCCAGAAAAATCTAATTAAGCGTGGATTTGACTTTCACGTATACCGTATTACCTCGAAACACCCCCATGGGGGTTTATTATTTCCCCAGCAAAATTTGAGGGGGGGTTAATTCGAGGGGGGGGGTTTATTCGAGGGGGGGTTTTATTATTTCGTCAGAAATTTTCGGAAGGATCGTAGTAAATAGTAGGCATTTGTGTACCCAAAATAGGTAATAAATGTGTCCAAACAGGATATATTTGGACATAAAAACGTAGATAGCTACACAAACTACTCTATGTGTAGCTGCAATGCAAATTAACAGTAATATACATCATGTACATTGCGTACATGACGTATTTATTATGTACATGACGTACATCATTCCGAAGGGGGGGGTATTTCGAGGGGGGGTTTATTATTTCCCCAGCCCATTTTGAGGGGGGGTTAATTCGAGGGGGGGTTAATTCAAGGGGGGGGATAATTCGAGGTAATACGGTAGTTTTTCACATTTTAGAAAAAAATTAGAGTTATAGTCCATTTCATTCCCGAGATACAGTGGTACCGTTTTGTCAGAAAACTTTACAATTTTCACATCAAAAGTGCACATATCCATCTCGGACCACACGGAGTTTCATTTCATAAGTGCACATATCCAAAAAAATAGTTTCATTTCCAAAAGTGCACGAGTGCTCCAGATCGCTCGTGAGGAGCCAACCGGATTTCCCCTGCAAAAAAGTTTCATTTCCAAAAGTGCACGCGTGAATTTCCAAATATATTTTGCACTATATATCAAAAATGTGTGTATATATAGATCTGAAAATTTAGGTCGAGGTACTTTTCAACATGAGCTTTTTAATGGCAGACTCAGTTTTGCTCCAAATGCATAGTTTAGCATTTATTTCATTTTGAATTGCAAATATTCAGATTTACTCCATTTTTGGATGTTTTCCAAAATATGACATAACTCCCAAAATATTTGCCGGCCAACAAAATTTGTGGAATAGAAAAATGTAGACAAATGTTCAAGGTATCTGAAAAGTGTGGGGCAAGCTTTGTCGCCCAAACATGGCGCTGTCGAGCCACTGCCAAACTTTAAAACGCGATTTTGAAAAATCAAAAAATGTGGATACCGTAAATATTATCTCGAATTAACCCCCCCCCCCTTGAATAACCCCCCCTCGAAATACCCCATAAATTGCGGCTGAGGAAATAATACCCCCCCCCCCTAAAATTGAGTGTAACGTGAACGTACATGACAAATACCACAGTTTGTGATCTGTACAATGCAGAACACACGTTCTGATGATTAAGTGACGTTAGGGAAGGGTTTTTGTGTATATACAGTTATATATACCTATAAACACATATACATCTATGTAATTGTTCGATTTTTCTACGTATGCGTATGGGGAATTTCCGAAAATTTCTGGCGAAATAATAGAATCCCCTCGAATTATCCCCCCTCAAATTTTGCTGGCGAAATAATAAACCCCCTGGGGGTATTTCAAGGTAATACGGTATGTGCACATTTGGAATGAAAGTCTTCATTTGCTCGATTATGTCCCCCCATCAGTCACGTAGGGGAAAACCCCTGAACTACTACCCCGCTGATGTGTAGCAAAATAGTGTACATCTTCAAAAAATCAGTTTTGTGAATTGAGTGATGGAATAGCCCCATGGCGCTGGCGCCGTTTAATGACGCCACCGCCATGTGCGCTAGGCTTCATTTCTGCCGGCGCCAATACTTATTGTTATTATGCTATTAAAGAGAATATATTTAAATGGCAAACACTGCAGTTTGTGATCTGTGCAATGCATAACACGTTTTAGATGAATGACCGAGCTGCATTAAGACAGAGATTATATTTTACCTTCGATAAATAGA
Organism: Sphaerolaimus hirsutus; assembly: GCA_964036195.1. Lineage (NCBI taxonomy): Eukaryota > Metazoa > Nematoda > Chromadorea > Monhysterida > Sphaerolaimidae > Sphaerolaimus > Sphaerolaimus hirsutus. The sequence goes on from OZ038460.1 coordinate 22,943,572, forward strand.
CGCTTATACACATCTGTTTTTGCCGCGTCTGGGTATGTTACAAACAATTGGATTTCATAAAAATTTCTAGTGCAAAAAACATTTTCCCTTTAATAAGCCCACCTTCAAAATGTGTTGGCAAAATAGTCAGCCCCTGCGAATATTCAACAAAATAGGGTATATGAAACTTTATAACATTCATCTCCAAAAAACTAGAAGTTAGATTGGAAGACAGTTGACTGCATGAAACTAGCCCGTGCCATCCGACATCTAAACCCATCCCACATCTAGACCGACCGCACATCTTATTTTGTGTCATCCGTGTCAACCGGGGGCGGGTAACCCCACCCCAAACTGCCCAGCGATCTATCTATTCCTGGGGCAATTTTTTGTCTACGTTCCCCTGAACCCCCCCCCCCCTCCGGCTAATTTCCTAGCCATCTAGCTATCTGGAGCACTTTTGAGCAATTTTGCTCTAATTTGCACCAAAAATCTCTAATTTTCATACTTCTTTTAGATTTTCACCTTCCAAATTTTTAGGTCATGTGTTTTATTGCCTATTATCAGCATAATGACATGTGTTCTGTGTCAACATGTTCAGTGTCCCAGTCTAGATGTGGGATGGGTTTAGATGTCAGTTAAGCATGGCCCCATGAAACTATGCATAGCAAATAAAATATAAGTTGAAATGCCCTGATTACGCAAATAATTAAATAACTGTAAAGACATTCGTGTAAAATCAACAAAATTCGATAAAACAATACCCCATGTTCATCTGGGGCCAGATTTAATTCTCCCTACAGATTTGTAGGGTTGGGCGTACGCCCGATAGATTTTTTAAAGTTCAGCCGCATCGAAGCACATGCACCGAGAGCAAGGCGGTTTGTAAAATACACGAAACCATCCCTTAAGGTCACCGATATTGCAATATGACGCACATCACTTCGATTTTGGCACGGAAATCATGATTTCGTCATTTCTTGGCCGTCTGCCAATTCGTTTTTTATTTTATTTTGTCGGGCGGGTTAAGTCGCGCTTTTGTGTAGTCAGGTGGTCACTTTTGTAGTGTTCACTGTCTGCAACCGAAACCATGAGGGCAGCGACAAGAAAGAAATGCATGCACGAGCGTACAAAAGCGCGACTTATGCGAGTAACCCGCCCGACAAAATAAACTAAAAAGCAAATTGGCAGACGGCCAAGAAATGACGAAATAGTGATTTCCGTGCCAAAATCGAAGCGATATAAGTCATATTGCAATATCGGCGACATTAATGGATGGTTTCGTATATTTTACAAACCGCCTTGCTCTTGGTGCATGTGCGTCGATGCGGCTGAACTTCTATCGGACGTACGCCCTACCCTACAAATCTGTAGGGAGAATTAAATCTGGCCCTGGAGCCAATTTTACAACTGGACAAGTAAAAAGACACATTTCAATTGAAAATACAACTTATTTGTACTTTAATTATTATAACTGCCGAGCAAAAGTAGGTGGTAGTGGCTGAATTCAAATACACAGGTATTTCAACATAAAACGATACAAAAATGAAAACAATTAATTCCAGAAATCAATCTCAGAAAATGCAATGATTTCAGATGTTATAGTCAGCGTACATGATACTCTGCCCTCGCACTGATTTATGCCTCGTGTTGGAAGCGTGCCAATGATTATTTAATCATGCGATTTCTGTAAAAAGATGAAAAACGTCATCGATGTGAATATGTTAATGAATAACATTATAACAACAATCCATTTTATCATGTTTTTATGAAACTCGCACGCGTTAACCATTGTTGGCGCACTTCCAGCGGGAACCACGCGTGCAAGGTGTAAAGTAACGGGAGTATACCGTATTTCCTCGAAATACCCCCCCCCTCTCGAGACCACTATGAAACAATCACCCCCCCCCTCGAAATACCCCCCCTCGTTTAACCCCCCCCCCCTCTCGGGACCACTATGAAACAATCACCCCCCGGGGGGTATTTCGAGGAAATACGGTACTTGCACCTGTTTCAAAATAGCAACAGTCAAACAGAGGTAGAATGGTAGCAGTGAGCCCCATAATTTATCTCACTAGAAAACTTGTGCCTACATAGTTCCACCAGTTGAATATTTTATTCACAGCCATTCCACCTTTGTAGCTACTTCCCAGCAAACCAGGGACGTATCCAGGATTTTTGAGCGGGGGGCTGCTTGTTTACGGAGGCGGACGAGCGGGGGGGGGGGGCTCAGCCCCCCCCTTAAATTTTACCTACAGAGTGGCGGAATGACGCCATGGCACTGGCGCCATTAGTAGGCGCCACGCCATGGCGCGCCATTGGCGTTGACGTCAGCGCCGTGGAACGCTGTATATGTCTGCAAATATAAACACCTTCCCGGTCACGTCCAGCACCCTATTTTTGATCTTACTTGTGACACCCTATCTCCAGTTCTAGGGCGCGCCAGAAACTGAAACTTGGGGGAGGTATTGTTTCAACCCCCCTCTACTTCGCATGAATATGGGGGGTCACGGCGACCCCTCTCAGGGTGGGTCGCCCTAAGTGCAAATTTTTTTTTGGCTTTTATGGTGTCCCACAGCAGGTCCGGCACCCGCTGATTTCTGAGCTGTGGGAGGGTATAAATCTAAAATTTTGGGGATGTGTTATAGTCGGCAGACATGATATTACACAGGTTTGGTCCACTTATGTTTCGCTTCGCTGAGCGTCAATGAAATTCAACATCTTACTGAACAGCGAAGTGCGATACATCTTAAATACAGTAGAAAAACGGTGCACAGTGGGTCGTGAATATGTCAATATGTATAGTCGACAGACATATCATTCTACAAAATTGGAAAGTTATATTTTGTTCTTGTAGAGCGAACGAGAAAGGAATTTAGTAAAAAAGAAAATATAAAGATAGTAAGAAGGAAAATAAAAATGTGCGGTTCTTTACGCACTCGTTTACTCTAATTTTTGTGCCGATAGGTGCTGCAAATTTTTGATTATACGTTTTACCTACGTTTAATCTAATTCATATTTATAAAAGTTACACGCTATCGATTCATTTTGACGAAAACTTGTTATGTTCAAAATTTTGAATTCAGAAAACGTTCCCGCTTTGTATTTATTCAGATCCAGACGACGCTTGGATGGCATCATGCCAAAAAACTCAACTACACTTTGACGAGGGTTTGAATTGTGCGGGCACAATTGAATAGTTTCATTCCGTATATGCGTAAGCACGAGTCACTAAAACAGAGTTCTACGGGTTGGATACAGCGTGCATGATATGACATCATGCAACTCATTGTATAGTATCATGTCTGCCGAGTATACCAACACCACTCCCCTACTATACACTATTCAATAATGTGAGATAAATGTGAAAAATTTCTAAAACATTCTCTTATTCTCTAAAAAATACCACTCCCCAATAGATGGATGGCAAAAAATTCACTTTTTGGAACTTTTTTATTAGACACTTGAAGAGCTGGTTTACAATACTTTAAAGGGAATGGTTTGATGTTTAAAGTTATGTAAAGAACCATACCTCTAAAATGCATGCATTGCAAAATTTACTTGGGGGGGGGGAATTTAAAAGTGTAAATTTTGTAAATTTTTGTTCCTGCGATGATGTCATAAAATTCGCCCTAAGTAAATTTTGCAATGCAGGCATTTAAGAGGCATGGTTCTTTACATAACTTTAAACATCAAACCCTTCCCTTAAAAGTATCGTAAACCATCTCTTCAAATGTCTAATAAAAAAGTTTCAAAATATGATTTTTTTTGTCATCCATCTTTTGTGGAGTGGTGTTTTTTTAGAGAATAAGCAAATTTTTGAGAAATTTTTCACATTAATCTCACATTGTTGAATAGTGTATAGTAGTGTGGTGGTGTTGGTAACATATCCCCAAAATTTTAGATTTATACCCCTCCCACAGCTCAGAAATCAGCGGGTACCGGACCTGCTGTGGGACACCAAAAAAGGCACAAAAAAAACTTGCACTTAGGGCGACCCACCCTGAGAGGGGTCGCCGTGACCACTCCAATTCATGCGACGTAGAGGGGGGTTGCGCCAATATCTCCCCCAAGTTTCAGCCTCTGGGGCGCCCTAGAACTGGGGATAGGATGTAAGATCTAAATTCAAAAAATGGGTGCCGGACGCGACCGGGAAGGTGTTTACATACAAATACAGCAAAAGCACACCATTGTATTATTTAAATGATTTGCAGCTACAGGGACCAAATCTGACAAAAATACCTCAGTCTGGTGAAAAATGCGCGCTTGCGTGGAAAATCTTTTACACTGACATTGAAAAAGTTGCATTTTCTGGTCACTTTCTGGTCTCACCCCGGGAAGGGGGGGGGCTGCAGCCCCCCCTGCCCCCCTGGATACGGCCCTGCAGCAAACAGAAATCAGTTTCAAGCAAAAAAACAACCACTATGAACCACAATTTTTCACGATTGGTTTTTAAGGGGGCCAATCAAAAACATTTGGTCAGGCCCTAGTGATGATCAGATTATCTGTGCACAACACTCATGTGTCTCACCAAATTGTATTGTTGAGAAAAGATCTTGCTGCACTGGCTGCATTTGAATTGACTCTGATGCATGTGCATATTGCTCACATGCCGCTTCAAATTTTGTCCAAGTGAGAATTTCTGGCTGCACTGGTTGCATTTGAATGGTTTCAGGTGCATGTGCACAGCTTTCACATGCCTTTCTATGTTTTTTTTCAATGCAAATGTCCGGCTGCACTGGTTGCATTTGAATGGTTTCAGGTGCATGTGCACAGCTTTCACATGGTTTTCCATGGTTTTTTTCACTGCAAATGTCCGGCTGCACTGGTTGCATTTGAATGGTTTCAGGCGCATGTGCACAACTTTCACATGCATATACAGATTGGAATGATATGAGAATGCCCGCCTGCACTGGTTGCATTTGAATGCTCTCAGGTGCATGTGCACAGCTCTCACATGCCCTTCCATGTTTTTTTTCACTGCAAATGTCCGGCTGCACTGACTGCACTTGAATGGCCGCTTTTTTGAGTGATCACGCATATGGTACTCAAGCTGGTTTTTCTGCCAAAATGCCAGATGACACAAGGGGCACCTGTATTGAGAAAAGAAATGCAGAATTAGGAATAATTAGACACTTACAGAGGATTTTGACTAGGGTTGGCTGATGTTTTTTAAACGTTTTTTAAACATTTTTTTTTAAACATGACGTCCGAAATGTTTGTTTTTTAAAACATCGGCCAAAATTTTTAGTACTAAGCACTAGGTATTATGCAAAAATTTTGCACGCAAGCGCGCAATTTCACACACAAATTGACATTGGTGATTGTTTTCATTGGTTTTGTGCCATTTTTAGTATCAAAGCATCCATTTCTATATGCTACCATGGGTGAATAAGCCATCATATGTTGCTGTAGTATATAATATTGAGGTAATGTGCTTCCATGTACCTCCACAGTGTGTAACTTCACTCCCAAAGTAACAACTATGGCCGATGTTTTGTTAAACGTTTTTTTACAATGTTTTTTAAAAAAACATGACATCCAAAAAATTTTTTTTTAAACATCGGCTGAAATTTTTAGTACTAAGCACTAGGTTTTTTGCAAAATTTTTGTGCACAAGCGCGCAATTTCACACACAAATTAACATTGGTGGTTGTTTTCATTGGTTTTGTGGCATTTTTAGTGTCAAAGCATCCATTTCTATGTGCTATCATGGGTTAATAAGCTGTCATATGTTGCTGTAGTATATAATATTGAGGTAATGTGCTTCCATGTACCTCCACAGTGTGTAACATCACTCCCAAAGTAACAACCTTCTTTTATACCTAACCTTGTTTGATCACTATTCCATGCCAAACTTTACCTGAAGTCAGGAACATTTGACTATAAGGCGATATATGAACATGTCGACAAAAAAATGGATATTTTTAACACAAATCACCACTTATAATGCTATCCAGTGGCTCCACAGTCATAATATGGTCATATATAACCTCACAGAGTATTCCCACGCGTTTGATATACCTACATATGTTGACGCAAGGCCATATCTATCTGGGAGCTTATAAAATAAAAAAGTTTTTTAAAAAACATGCGAGTTAAAAAGCGTTTTTTCAACCCTAGATATCGCTGCGATAGCTGTCATATAAAAGCAAAGTTGTCATATAAAAGCAAAGTTGTCATATAAAAGCAAAGTTGTCATATAAAAGCAAAGTTGTCATATAAAAGTGAAGTGAAATGGCAAAGGCGAAGTAAAAGCGCAAAGACGACGTGAAACGGCAAGTGAATTGGCAAAAACGAAGTAAAAAATCAAAATCAAAAGTAATTTCCCTTCACTTTTGCCAATTTCCTTCTCAATTCATTTCTCACTTCTCATTTCACTTCGTCTTTGCCATTTCACTTCTCACTTTGCGGAACTGGCCGCTGGCATCTTTTATGTCTGGTCGGGGGCGATGAATTTTTGTGGGATCGGGATCAGGATTTGGGTTTCGGGATCGGGATTTTAAAAATTTCAGGATCGGGATTGCGTTTTTTCAAATTTCGGGATTGAGGTTTCAGGATCGGGACCAGAAAATCCCGAAATTTTTCGGGATTCGGGATTGGGATACCGTTTGGACCCAAGTGCCATACCAGAAACTACCTGTGTATATTAGCTGATCCTTTTCTACGCTGTTCAAGTGCCAATGCTACAGGTTTGGCGGCGTGCAGTCCTTCAATGATAACTTTTATGTCTTGCATTTTAGCAATCTCCATGTTACTCAATTGACCGTTTGATGAGTTGGCACGTGGAGTTTTCTGAGAAGTTGAAAAAATATTTTGAATTTTCATTTTTGTAGGAATACATTCAAATCTCAATGTCACATGGCAAGGATGTATCTAGGATTTGTGTACCGGTGGGGTGGATCGTATACCACTAATATATTTACCCCAATAGGGTTGACAAAAAATCTGTTTTTAAACGCCTTGACTTTTAAAAAATATCAGTTTCCACCCTGTGATTGAAAAAAAATCAGATTTTTTTAAATATAAAATATCAGTTTACAAACATCAAGTTCGATCCCTATGGGCCCCCACACGCTAGTTGACATCGACACCAAATGTCAACTGGTACATATCCCGATTCAAAGCTGGCAGACAAGCCGATGAATGACGTTCAAACGCAGGCTTTGAATCGGGATCGGCACCAGTTGACATTTGGTGTCGATGTCAACTAGCGTGTGTGGGGCCTATACCCCACACCTGCACTTTTACCTGAGCAGCGACGGTATGTTACATTGGGGCAGGCCTGATACGCACACGTGCCCGATACGCACATATGCCCGTTTTTTTCACTTAACGCTTTTTCAAGTGATTTTCAGATATGAGTAAAGTGAAAAAAAGTTGCGCAATGACATTAGTAAACTTTTTTCACTTCACTCATATCTGAAAATCACTTGAAAATGTGTCAAGTTTAAAAAACAGTGAAAAATAGCCATTTTTCACTGTTTTTCATTTGACACATTTTCAAGTGATTTTCAGATATGAGTGAAGTGAAAAAAGTTTACTAATGTCATTGCGCAACTTTTTTCACTTTACTCATATCTGAAAATCACTTGAAAAAGTGTCAAGTGAAAAAAACGGGCATATGTGCGTATCGGGCACGTGTGCGTATCAGTGCACCCCCATGTTACGGGGCAGGCCTGATACGCATGAGGGTGCACTGTTTCGCACATACGCCTGTTTCGCACAAACGCCTGTTTCGCACAAACGCCCGTTTTGCACATGCATGAAACCCGCACTGCCTCATGTTACATCAGTGCATGTGCATGTTGGGGATAGCACAAAACTAGGGTTGGAAAAAAAAAAGTTTTTTTAACTCAATGTTTTAAAAAAACACGTTTTTTTTAAAATAAAGTATTTTTATAATCAGTACTCTGTGATGTTAAATATAGCCACAGAATAGCTGTGGAGCCATGGGATAGCATTATAAGTAGGGTTCAAACAATATGACTTTTCGATATCGATATTCGATATTTTTTCAAAATTTTCGATATTGATATTCAATATTCGATATTTTTTTCTGAAACTCGATATTCGATATCGATACGATATGGAACCTCGATATCGAGATTCGATATTCGATATTGAAAAGTGGTCGATATTTGATATTTTCCATATTCGATATTGCAATATGCTTTTGGTATAGCAAGGCATATTTCAAGTGGCATATTGTATTTTCATGTGGTTGCACACATGTTTAATCATCTCTTTACTGAAATGTGAATGGTACAAGTGATTTTAACAAGCTTTACATCACTCAATGATAGAAAATAGAAGAAAAACATGATGAATCAAAGTGGATCAGACAAATAACAATTGGTAGATATTACAGTTCATCCTTATAACCTAATTGCTTAAGGCATGTTGCAAAAAAAGTATATCAGCATTTTCTGGCTTCAAATTTAGCACTCCAACAACAATGACATTATAAATACTGTTCTTTTACTCATCAAATACAATACTATAAGCACATCAGATCAACCATAAACATCTCAAAATGAAAATGAAAAGTAAATTTGGGGACACAATACAGGTTCGATATAACGAAAAAAATGGTCGATATTTGATATCCATATTAGATATTTTTTCAAAATTTTCGATATCGATATTCGATATTTTTTCAAAATTTTCGATATCGATATTCGATATTAGATATTCAAAAATGGTCGATATCCGATATTCGATACGATATATCGTTTGAACCCTAATTATAAGTGGTAATTTCTGTCAAAAATACCCATTTTTGTAGACTTGTTACGCATATCGCCATTTGTCAAATGTTCATGACTTCAAGTCAAGTTTTGCATGGAATAGTGCTTAAATAAGGTTATACGAAAAGGCTAATAAACACTTTCCCGATCAAGTCCAGCCCCCCATTTTTTTCACTTGTGACATCCTATCTTCAGTTCTAGGGCGCGCCGGAAGCTGAAACGTGGGGGAGATATGGGCGCAACCCCCCCCCTACTTCGCATGAATTTGGGGGGTCGCAGCGACCCCTTACCGGGTGGGTCGCCCTAAGTGCCAAAATTTTTTTGGCTTTTTTAGTGTCCCACACAGGTCCGGCCCCCACTCATTTCTGAGCTGTGGGAGGGGTATAAATCTAAAATTTTGGGGATGTGTTACCAACACCCCTCCCTACTATACACTATTCAAAATGTCAGATTATTGTGAAAAATTTCTTAAAATTTCACTTATTCTCTAAAAAAAACACCACCCCCCAATAAATGGATGACAAAAAATTCACATTTTGGAACTTTTTTGTCATATTTACACTTGAAGAGCTGGTTTAGGATACTTGAAAGGGAAGGTTTTGATGTTTAAAGTTATGCAAACAACCATACCTCTAAAATGCCTGCATTGCAAAATTTACTTGGGGGGAATTTTATGACATCATAATGACGTCATTGCAGGAACAAAAATTTACAAAATTTACACTTTGAAACGGTACCTAAAATTGTCACTTTCGGACATTTTCCACATCTCACCCGGGAAGGGCCCCCCCCCGCCCCCCCTGGCCACGCCACTGACGGTTTCATATCGCAAGACTTTGTGTCAGAACGTGAAACAGTTTCATATTTACGTTTTTGAATGTGTCCCATTATGGTCCTGTGGAGTGACGTTGTTTTGCATACGATGTGATAAATGTGTAAATTTAGTGATATTTATGTGTGCGCTTGACATACTAAATAGGGTACATTTATCTACTGGATGCTAAATTATGCTAAATTTGGACTATTTTTATGAATAATTGGTGCTTTGGCAGATGATTGCCTGACATGCGCCACATTCAAACATGTATTAAACTTTGCTTCACGTTCCGACATGAAATTTTGTGATGTGGAACCGTGTACTTAACACAACAAATGGGGTACATTTATCTACCCCCATACCAAATTTGAGCAGTTTTCATTCAAAATTGACATGTTGGGAGCCAATTGAAACCGTGCGCTTGACGTGGGCCACCATGTATGATACAAAACCAAACCACAAACCCACCCGCACTCGCTTCCCTACCCCTCTCAAAGCGCGCCAATGCTGCACAGTGTGTTTCAGGGCACAGTGCAGCTCCAACAGCACGCGGTCCCCCTCCGAGTGCTCGCAGTAGGCGCACAGGGTGGACCGCATGTCGTCTGGATACGAGATGGGTGGGAGACGTTGAATTTGGATACAGACGGAGATTGGGGTGGAGTTGGGAGTGGAAGGTGCGATCCAGGCTTCAAGTTCAATTGAAGTTTCATTACAAAAGTGCATATACCTACGTACATATCCACGAAATTAGATTTTAAAAAATCACAATTTTAAGTTTGGCGCTGGCTAGGGTTGGAAAAAAAATCAATTTTTTTAAATGCCTTTATTAAATGCTTTTTAAAATTAAAATCAGATTTTTTTAAAATCACCCAAAATGGGGGTATGGAGAAAAAATATGTGTATGTTAAGTGTCAGACAATGTATTGTTATGTCTATTGTGGTCATATTATGATTGTGGAGTCATGGGATAGCATTATAAGCAGTGATTTCTTTCAAAAATATCCATTTTACGTTGACTTATTCCTTATATTGCCTTTTGTCGAACGTTTGTGACTTCAAGTGGAGTTCAGCATGGAATAGTGCTTAGATAAGGTTGTAAGAGAAAGCTAATACAGTGATGCGACACACTGTAGAAGTATGTGGGAGCACATTGGCTGGATATTATATACTACACTAGCATATCATGGCTTATTATTACACCGTAGCATGAATAAATGCAATTTTTTACACTGAAAATGCCCCAAAACCCATGAAAACACCACCAATGGTAATGTGTGTTGGACATTGCGCGCTTGCGCGCCAAAAATTGCAAAATACCTAGTGCAAGTCTACCAGAAATTTTTCATTTTGATTTTTAAAAATTAAAATCAGTTTCCACTCTGTGATTTTTTTAAACAAAATCAGATTTAAAAAAAAAATCAGTTTGAAAAGATCAAGTGCCACCCCTAGCGCTGGCCCGACAGCGCCATGTTTCCCTGACAACGCTTGCCCCGTACTTTTCAGATACTTTGGACATTTTGCCACATTTTTTTAACCACAACTATCGCCCACCAAATACGTGATATCAGATTTTGAAAACCACTAACGTTAGGAAAATCAAAACTTCCTAATCTTGCCTAATTCAAAACCGCCCGGTTCCCATGGCATTCAAACACGTAGTTTACAACAGCGAAAAGAAGAATATAACCTGCAACTTGTTGAGAAGCCGTTCCGCAAAATTCCACTTGTGGATCAGCCATGACTTTTATCTGTTGTTGACCCCCCCAAACAATGCCGCGCTTTTCTCTTTAAAAAATAAAAAGCGGTACGAGTGTCTCTTTACCAAGTTTGTCCAAAATTCCACAAAAAAGAAAAGCTTCACTAGCGTGTTTTCCGGACAAAATGGGAACGGATAGTGGTGAAAATGCGTCGGTCACAGAAGCTACAACTTCAGCAGTAGATGAACTACAATGGAAAATACCCCCTTGGTTTGTAACCTTTGCATTTTAGTTGTTTTGAATGGAAGAATGTTATTTTTGTCGCTTAAAAGTGCCTAACTTTTTTAGGGCTGGCAAACCGCCAGACGGCATTCATCTGGATGTTGTGAAGGGAGAGAAGTTGGTTCAGGTGTGTTTTGGGAACTTGCTGCGTGAATTCATTGCCGACTACCTTTTCAAGATTTGGTCCGTGCTAACTGTTTGCAACTGAAATAGTCACTTTCGGTTACTGGCATATTTGGTAAATTAAAGTTCGCTTTTTTCGTTGTTTTTTTGACCTAAAACTATGGTATTTTTGAAGATATTTTGTGTCGTAATATTCATTAGTGCGTGGTTAATAGTCTTCCTGCATTGTACACATGGGGCTGTTCCAAGCCCTGTAAAGTGTCAAGTAAAGTTTCAAATGTGAAGTCAAATGCAAAGTAAACTGTCAATTGTCATGCAAAATTCAGTAATAAAATCTTTTTTTTGTTTTGTTTTGATTGACACTTTTCTTTGCATTTGACTTTACATGTGACACTTCACTTTACACGTTACACGGCTTGGGACTGCCCCCAGCACACTACTGTCCCGCGAAATACGCTTTGTCACTTATAAGTTTTGTTTTGCAAACCGCCAGTCAAGGGGGCAGTAACATACGTTTGCAATTTTGCAGGGCATTTTCCATGTCTTTTGACACTTTGCATGGCATTTTACATTTTACAGTTCTTTTTACAGGGTCTGGGACTGGCACCATGTTCCATACACTTCCAACCCTACCCCCCAAATTTCCAGAAACTAATGATAGATGAAAAACGATGTTATTATTTCGGCCGTAACCCACAACAATGCGATTTCGCCATTGACCACGCCTCGTGCAGTCGGGTGCATGCGGCGCTCGTGTATCACAAACATTTGCAGAGATTTTTTTTGGTCGATTTGGGCAGCAGTGAGTTTTTGGTGTTTTGTTTGTTTGTGTGATTCAGGGGTCTCCAGGGACGTATCCAGGATTTTTGAGCGGGGGGGGCTGCTTGTTTACGGAGGCCGGCGAGGGGGGGGGGCTCAGCCCCCCCCCCTTAAAATTTTAGCTACATAGTGGCAGAATGGCGCCATGGCGCTGGCGCCATTAGTAGGCGCCACGCCATGGCGCCACTGGCGGTGGCGTCAGCGCCATGGAACGCTGTATATGTATGTAAATATACATACAAAACAGGAAAAAGCACAACATTGAGTGTATTTATAACGATTTGCGCCCACGTGGAGCAAATCTGATGATAATACCTTATGTCCGGTTAAGAATGCGCGCTTGCGCGCAAAATTTTTTACGCTGACGTTAAAAAAGTCGCATTTTCCGGTCACTTTCTGGACTCGCCCCGGGAGGGGGGGGGCTGCAGCCCCCCCCGCCCCCCCCCTGGATACGGCCCTGGGGGTCTCCTAGGGGGGGCTCCCCCTAAATCCGCCAGCTATATATCTATCTATCCTGGAGGCAATTTTTTGGCTATCTATCCCCCGAATAGGCCAGCTATCTACCGATCTGGAGCGATTTTTGAGAATTTTGTCCCAGTTTTCGCTCAAACTCTCTAATTTTTGTACCTTTTTATACTTTTTCACCTTCAAAATCGCGGATTTCGCCTACACATGTTTATATACCTATTTTTAGCCATTTTTTGCCTGTTTTAGCGAGTTTTCCCCTTTCTGCCTTCTATGCATTGAAAAAGCCTGTATATTTTGCCCCCCGCGAGCCCCCAGAAAATTTTTCAGCTATCTATCCCTCCGGAGGAGCGATTTGCTATCTATCCAGCCCCCGCGAGGGCCAAAATCCCGGAGACCCCTGGTGCAGGACACTTTTTACAATGTACATTTACATCTTGAGGTTGCCCCCACAAATTCCACCACTTTTGTTTTTTTCTAAATCATCAAACTCCCATCACTCCAGGCCACGGGACCTACATAGGCAAAATCAGCTTGGAAGCCCTGACGCCCCAACATCTTTCTTTCGATTTACCATTCCATTTCGGCGCCAGCACCAGACGCTACGTGCTCAAGGAAAGATTAAATCAACAGAAAAGGGGTCCCCCAGGGGGTGATGTGGGGGGTGACTCGGGGGTCCAGGATGAAGCTAAAGGGGTAGAGGGACTCCCGCAGAAGGAGGAGGAGTTACAGGTTTGGGGGTGGAGTTTGGGTCAAAATGAGAATTTGGGGTGACTTTTGTGAACTGAATTCAGTGAATTTGTCACTTCACTGAATTTGTCACTTTTTACTGAATTTTTGTGACCAGTGTATCGCTGATTGGCTCATGGTATTGGCACACTGAAATTTATCGTTCAGCAGAATGTTGAGATAAACGTGGGGCGAAACTGCTTTAAGTTTCTACACACCGGTAAATAGCTGTAGCCTTTGGGGTGAGGGCAATCCAGCTATCGTAAACCCCGCAGGTGCCAATCCCAAAACCCTGTAAAATGTCAAGTTTCATGCAAACTCTAAAAAGTCATGTAAAATGCCCCTGAAAATGTCAAATTTTCGTTTACTTTTATCACCGGTTGTTTGCACTTTTCCGGGGCATTTTACATGATTTTTGACTTGCATAACATTTTAATTTAATTTAACATTTAATTTTGGGGGACACATTGTTAGCGTGTGGTGGGAGGAGGCGTGTCATTGCTTTATTTAATTTAAAGGAACATTTTGATTTGGAAAATTCTGACATTCAACCCTCGCTACGTAATTTTGGAATATTTCAAAAAGTTGAATAATTATCTGGAACTTAGCGTTTTCTATTTTGCTGTGCATTTTACATTATTTTTGACAGTTCGCATTACAGTTGACGTTTTACAGGACATTTTACAGGGTCTGGGATTGTGCCCAATTGCTTCTCGTCTTATTATCGCAAAGTCTGAATTAAAAACATGTTGCACTCTTTCAGTCGCTCACCGAATACAACACTGCCCTGAATGGGCGGCTTGGCACGCTGCCAATTCCCGACGAGCCCAGCCGCCCGCAGAGACGCAAAGCTAATGCGAGAGTGGTTTTCGCAGAAGCTGATGACATTATTAACCCGGGTGTGTTATTGAAATCGGATTTTTTTAAATTTTTTTTTCGAAATTTGAATATTTTTATAATTCGTGAATATTCGTGACTTCAAGTGAAGTCTGGCATGGAATAGTGCTTGCATAGTATTATAAGGTTAGTACATTGAAAGCGGAATTTTACACTTTGGAAGGGGCGTGGGTCGGTGCCCAAGTAAAACCGGTGCCCAAGTACGCCCGGTGCCCAAGTATAAAGACCGTTGCCCAAGTACGCCCGGTGCCCAAGTAAAGTGCCCGTACTTGTGCACTTTACTTGTGCACCGGGCGGCTGTTTACTTGGGCAACACTTGTGCATTAATTGAACTTGAACTTTAGTGCACAGGCATATTTTTGTTACATTTGTGTATTTATTTTGTGGCATTTTGTTGTGTGTATACTCGACGGACCATGATATGATGAATAAAATCGTGTGATTAATTTCGTAATAAATTATTCCATAGCAAAAAAGAAATATGATGATAAACTATCAATTTTGATTCATTATTCAGATGTGTTTTGGTAGGTTTCCATACTAAGTGTAATGTCCGCCGAGTATACTTAATTCATGACATCCAAATGGCGCTCCACACACTGCGATTTTTAAAGTAAGTTTCGGGGTATGTTGTATGAGCATAGCAATGCTGGGCGGGTATGTGATCTGCACCGCTCCCATCGCTACCATGCGCTATCGCCCCCCTATCGCTTCCATACTTGTGCACCGGGCAGGGCGCTTGCACCTGCCCGGTGCCCAAGTAAACATCCGCCCGGTGCCCAAGTAAAGAGCCGCCCAGTGCCCAAGTACGGACACTTTACTTGGGCACCGAGCGTACTTGGGCACCGGAAATTATACTTGGGCACCGGGCGTACTTGGGCATCGGTTTTACTTGCGCACCGGCTCAGCGCCCTTTGGAAGTCCCAGTCCCGATACCTCAGTCCCAATTCCTATCCTGATTTAAAAAAAGTGCCGGCCCCGGTCCCGATAAAATATTTCTGGTACCGGTCCCGCCGGTGCTAAGCACACTGGGTGTCAACTGGTTTTCATGTCAATACACATTTTAGTTGATGAGTCGCAGAATATCACTTACACTCCAGGAAAAATGTCTTTAGCCTCCTGATCGGGAACAAAAAAATTCAACATCTCCCCCGCTAATGTGCGATCTGTGTCGGGATGGTTAGGTATACTTATAGTCCTAGATAGCAGTGCGTCTGTTTGCAGCACGCGCGCAGCGGTCATCAGATACTGCCCGAGAAACGGGAATAACTCGGCCCCTCTCTCGCGCAGCTAAATTGAGTATGCGTAACTGTATTTAGATATTTTTTAGACGTGTGCCGAATTACGTGCGTATTGTGCGGTCACTCTGATGTAACCAGCGTGCTAATCTGGGGGATTATGTCGGGGGAATTATGATGTCCGCCGATAAAGAATATTGCGCACTCGCTTTCATTGTCATACTAAGTGTGATGTCCGCCGATATATGTACTGTATTGAAAAAATACGCATACGCAAAATACCAATACGCATCGTATACATATTACTTCATTCCGGCGGTATACATTGCACATACCGCAATAATTTTTCTGCGTTTTGCACAGACCACAACACTTTCACTTGAACGTCGCTCGTCGGCTCGTGAGCAAGCTTTTAATTGGGGTGGGAACCAGTTGACATCTGCTGTCGATGTCAACTAGTGTGTGTGGCAATTCATTAGTGCACTCTGTCACGCTCGCCACACACACTAGTCGGAGTCGGATCTAGTCGCAAATCGGCACCTTTGATGCTTACCGCTCTGACCCCTCAAACGTGCAAATGTAAATGGCGCGCGGCGTGTCGAAAAAATACGAAAAACAATCGATACTGACCCAAGCGACGCCAGGACTATAAGTATACTTTGCCGTCGGGATATACATGGCATGAATTCTTGTAAAGTAAGGTGCCTTTATGCCATATGTCGATTTTTAGCTTTCTGGGTGCGTTGCTGCTCATTTGACAGCCATCCAAAGTCAAATTTCCGGTGGAAAAAAGTCTTTAGCCTTTTTGTGAAAACGTTAAAACAAGGACAAAACATGTTAAAGTATGAAAAGACTGTGATGCGATGTGAAAAAAGGATGCACTGCTCAAATATTTATCACTTTGCGAATTTATATTCAAAATGGTATATACGGTGGACTTGATACCCTGCACTCACACTGATTTCTCATCATGTTCAAAATTGTCTGCCGTCGGTCGGCAGACAAATATCGACCCGGCATGGTGCAGATTTTTGAAATTATGAACAAAACGAAATGTTGGCACCCTGCCAGCTCATGGCTGTGCGCATTAAGCGAAATGTAAAAAAGCCAAAAAAAATTCGCAGAAGGCGCTTCGCGGACGGTTAACAAAATGTTGACTATATACACAAGAGGGAGGCCATATTTCTACTGTGTGTGGTCGACATAATGAGCTTCCCTATGTATGAGTTTCACTCCTCAGTGACCCATATTTAATGTTTGGTTTGCCATTAGAACCAAATAAATCAAAGGGCTAAAGACATATTTCTTGGAGTGTAGGTGTGCTTGGCAAATCCAAGACGGAAGATTTGCATGTGCATTTGAAAATCATTCCGTAGTCCATAAACCAAAATCAAAATGGTAACCACTAGTCCAGTTGTGCGCGGGGCCAAAATAACAGTCGTTTTCTTTGACCATGGAAAATAGGTCACTAAATATCTTTCATTTTTCTCACTTTCAGAGGACGTAGATCCGAGTGTGGGTCGCTTCAGGAATCTCATATCCACTGCCGTGATTTCAAAGGTAAAAATCGCATCAAAATTTCCCACTACAACCCTTTTTATTCAACCTAAAACCCTCAAAATTGAACCTCCACAGAAACCTCGCATGGATGACGCCTACAACGAACTAATGTCTGGTCTAGGTTTTAAGGGGGTCGCCCCTTCCGCTACGCAGCAACAAATGCAGCAACACCATCACTCGATTTTGCACCAGACCAATGCAAATCCTGGCGCCCAGGCGCCATATTTTGGCAGAGGGCCAACGTCTAAGACTTCTGTGGAGCATGTCACTGGTTTCGGGCCGATTTCCACGAAGTTGGGCTTGAGTATGCCGAATTTGGCACCGGGTGAGATTTTTCTCGCTGTTTTTGGTAGCTATATTCGACATAATATGTGGTCGAAAACCGGAAAAAGTCTGAAATACGATAACTTCACTTATATTGATATTTTATATTCAATGTTAACTTAATTCCAAAATTCCGAAAATTGGATTAAGTGGAAAAGGCATCTAGGTAGAATTGTTCTACACTTTTTAAACCATTTTGCGAATTTTTTTCAACGTCACAACGTTTCTTAAGTGTCACTTTTTGACACTTTTCTCTACGAATATCACAGCGCGGTAACGCCGCGTTTCCGCAGTGTTCAATTACGAGAACGCTCAGTGTACCGTGCAAAATAATTCCCGCTGCGTCAAGTTGTGAAGTGCAACATTTTCACCCGTGTGGATGCACTTTGAATCTGCGGCGGACAATTTTCTAATCTTTGTTTGGAATTTAATTTGAATGAAAATTTAGCGTTAAAATAGAAATGTACAATACCTTGCATTTCCGTGCGCGGATGTTCCCCATTCGTTGAAATATTTATATCCCAAAATCGATAATAATTAATAGTGCCACTAATTCCGCTTACCGTGTTTGCTTGAATTAACTCCCCCCAAATTTGATGGCAAAATAATTAACCCCTGGGGGTGTTTCGAGGAATACGGTATTTTGAAGTAACAAAGGTGTTTATAAAATTTGAAAGTGATAAGTGCTTTAGTATTCGATAAGAACAGTGAAGGTCACCTGAATATAATTTTGCCCGTTTTTCACTTATGACTAGGGATGGAAAAAAGCGCTTTTTTTAACGGCCCCGCTTTTTTCAATAAAAAAAGCGCTTTTTTTAAAAAAACGCGCTTTTTTCGCTTTTTTAAAAAATTGTCAAGACGTTACCTAAAAAGCTCCCAAATATGGTCCTGAGTCAATATATACAGGTATATCAGACAAGTGGCAGTACTTGTGATGATGTATAACCATAGAATGGCTATGTAATCATCTGATGGCATTATAAGTGCTGATTTCTGCCAAAAACATCCAATTTTATGTCGACTAATTATGTATATCGCCGTTTTTGAATGTTTCTTGACTGCAAGTGAAGTTAGGCATGGAATAGTGCTTAAATTTGGCTACAAAAGATGGCTAATACATGACAGTGATGTTTCACACTGTAGAAAAGTGGAAGCGCATTGGCTGGATATTATTTAATACACTGACATATATCCTCAACTTATTTTTACATGATACCATGCAGGAATAGAAGCAATGCCACTAAAATTCTACAAAACCAATGAAAACTACCACCAATGGCAATTTGCATGTGAAATAATGCGCTTGCGCGCAAATTTTTTTGCAAAATACCTAGTGCATGAGTACTAAAATTTTAGCCAGCGCTTTAAAAAAAAAAGCGCTGGGACCCTTGCGCTTTTTTAAAAAAAGCGGCGTTTAAAAAAAGCGCTTGAAAAAAAGCGCTTGCCATCCCTACTTTTGACACGCCTTTTGACAAGATTTGTCACTTCTTTGACCTCTCAAAATCACGTCTTGTCACTGTCACATTGTGAAACATGCCAAGAACACAATATGTACAAATACCTAATCAAATAGATTACATCTAATTCATTCACGCAATAACCCCCCCCCCCCAGACGTGGACCTGGCTGGCGTGGCTGCCGCGCCAGCTGTCGCCCCGATCGCCGCAGTTGTCCAGCCAATGAGCAGTCCGGATGCGGGCTTGCGCTCGCCCCGCCCCCTCGACGAACAGCACGAACACTATGTGGACGATGAGGAAGTGGCTAGGAAGAAAAAGTACGCTAAGGAGGCGTGGCCTGGCAAAAAGCCAGGCCATGTTGGGGGGTTGTTGATGGCGTGATGATTGGGTGTTTGTGAACTATTATTTTGTCCTATATTAGTTGACGGGGGCACCAAATGTCAACTGGTTCCCATCCCAATTCGGAAGATTGCTCACGAGAAACACTACGCCTGTTTGTGAGCACAGACTTCATGCCGCCTTCAAGTTTCCAATACTACGACATCTTTTTCAACACTACATCTTCATTTGCAAAACGATACAACACTTTTTTACTGGTGGGCTCGTGGGCAAGCCTTGAATTGGGATGGGTACCAGTTGTTTGTTGTCCTTGTCGACTAGTGTGTTGGAGCATTGTTTGACCCGAGATTTGGTTAACCCGACGAGTTTTTGTCGGGCAGCCCGACTAATTGAGTGAGGGACGGGTGTGTTTTTTGGGCGAGATTGGGTCAATTTTTCTTTGTGCCACGTTTTATTTTGATATTTTTACAAAATAACGATAAGTCATCGAAATCCGTGTAAAAGTGTTCGATATGCGGTATTTCGTTGTCGATATTTTTGTCGCTCGGCGTGTTTGGCAAAATAAGTACGTTTAAAGTGGAGATGGCAAAAAAATACCTGGAAATAGCAAGAAAATACCTGGAAATGGCAAGAAAATACCTGGAAATGGCAAGAAATACCTTTGAAAAGAGCAAGTTGGGTTGATTTAATTTCGCTATGGCGCACCGCACACTGAAATTTTGGCTCAGCGTTCGAACGTTTTTGCACGCTGAACTACAAACGCTGAAATCAAAATCTAAAGAACGCAACGTTTTTGAAGCATAAACATTTCGGAATTTGCAATATTTCACGCAATTCACATGCGAGTAAAATTTTTTACACTTCAAAAATGTTGTGTTCTTTGGATATTGATTTCAGCGTTTGTAGTTCAGCGCGCAAAAAATGTTCGAACGCTGAACGCAAAATTTCAGTGTGTGGTGCGCCTATAAGTGCTCCCACGCGGAAATTCGCTTGCTTCACCCTTCGATGTATGTGTATCTCGCTTAATTTTTTTGTGGGATGTATTTTTTATGGGTCTATTCGATAAGGTTCGATCATTTCCTTAGTGGTTGATTTACTAAATAGTGTGTTGTTCAAAGTGTAGTTGCTTCTGTCCTGATGCACTGTTACAATTTGTAAAATACAGTTTATGCATTGATAAACGGATCCACATTTCGCTCGTTTTTATTTGATCGCTTTAGGCGGTGTTTACAGGAATAATTAATGATGACAAATTTATATATTTTTCAAGTTTAATTGAGAAGCAAAATGCTGCGACGACATAGATTTTTTTAAAGGCATATGACTGATGAGCGTTAAGCACAAATTATCTTAAAATTGACATGTGTTAATATGACATAAAATTTCTTTTGTCACGAGTAATTTTTCCTGTGAAAATGTAATTTACAGGTATAAAAACTGTTCGGCAAGTGTATTCGCCAGCAAGCGCCATAAGTAGTTATTCAGCACACAATTATCACTTTTCCAATTCATAGACCACTCTTCACGCTGTCCGGTCCCAACTGAAATGTGGTGTAATTAGGGATGGAAAAAAAACGTTTTTTTTTTTTAACTCGATGGGTTTTTTAAAAACGTTGTTTTTAAAAAACGTTTTAAAAAAACATCGGCCAACCGTAGGTGTAATTGTCGAAAAAATTGACATCGAACAAATTTTTGTCGAAAATGCGACGCAGCACTCACTTACACATTGAGCGTGAACACCATGGCAAGAAATTCCTCATAATTGATGGTTACCACGCCATCCCGATCCATGTCTTTATCGCGGAATATGCCTGTCACGGTCTGGAAAAGTGAAAATGATAAGCTATTAATTTTTTGACATTCTGACACTTTTTATTGAAAACGTACATAGAATTGAAAAAATCTCAGGTGATTTATATTTTTTAATTATCTGAACATTTTTATTTTGTCTAGGTTCTTTTCCAGAGAGATGCAATCATTTTGTCATTTATGATAAGAAAATACAAAAATATTATTTATATTTTCTCGCATTTTTTCAGTCTTTTTGGAAGATTTTCTGAGATTTTATTCAACTATATTTTCTCAAAATCACCAGTTTTTTTACAATTCTATCCAGGGGTCTCCAAGATTTTGGCCCTCGCGGGGGCTGGATAGATAGCACGTCGCTCCTCCGGTGGGATAGATAGCTGAAAAATGTGGGGGGGGGGCTCCCGGGGGCAAAATATATAGGCTTTTTCAGTGCATAGAAGTAGTGATGTAAAAGCGCCATGGCGCTGGCGCCTGGCGCTAGCGCCATTTTGCTGTGGCGCCATTGGCGCTTGGCGCTGGACTTGTGAAAAGCGCCATGGCGCTTTTGGCGCTTGGCGCTATAATGCTCTGGCGCCATTGACGCTTGGCGCTAGTATTTTGAAAAGCGCCAAAAAAGCGCCACAAAGTTTAAAATTCACAGCAACAATTGATGCAAAAAGATGTGTAAATTGCAAAAATAAAAATCTGATAAAGACCCCAAATTTTGTAATATTTATCTTAAGAGCTTTTGGCCACTATC
Organism: Sphaerolaimus hirsutus; assembly: GCA_964036195.1. Classification (NCBI taxonomy): domain Eukaryota; kingdom Metazoa; phylum Nematoda; class Chromadorea; order Monhysterida; family Sphaerolaimidae; genus Sphaerolaimus; species Sphaerolaimus hirsutus. The sequence continues at coordinate 22,965,596 of OZ038460.1, forward strand.
ACCCGAATGTCCCTCCCCCAATTGCTCCACTATCTACATATCTGGAGCAAACTGGCACTTTTGCAACAAAATTTTTAATATAAAAATAGCTAATTTTTGCACTGTAAGGCAATGACTTTAAGGCTTATAAATTTACATTCTCATATTTACTGATGTAATATCAAAACTTCACACGAAGAGTTTTATTATTTTATCTAATAACTGCAGCCTCCAACGGCTCCGCACCTGTACGCACAAACGCCCGGCGCGCACAAACGCCTGGCACACACAAAATGGAAGTCCGGTACGCACAAACGCCCGGTATGCACAAAAATTGTAGCTGTGTGCGTGCCGCACAATGTGCGTGCCAGTCGTTATGTATTTATATACTCCAGTCACTTTACACCCTGCACGCGTGGTTCCCGCTGGAAGCGTGCCAACGATGTTTTACCCATGCGATTTTCAAGGTTGAAAAGTTGAAAAAAGTCATCTCTCTAACGATACTCATTTACTCTAACGATACTTATTCACACAATGATTTCTCTCATCTTTTATACAAAAATCGCATGCTTTATCATCGTTGGCACGCTTCCAACGTGAGACATAAATGAGTGCGAGGGCAGAGTATCATATCCGCTGAGTAACGTTGCCACCAATCTCACCGAGTTTTTGAGTGCATTTTGGGTGCATTCACGTGTATTCACGGTACGCACACAGCAGCAGATTTGTGCGTACCGGACATTTGTGCGTGGCGGGCTCAATTTTGTGCGTGCCGGGCGTTTGTGCGCGCCGGGCGTTTGTGCGTAGGAGGCCTGGCCCCCTCCAACTTACACAAGAAGCAACATTTTGGCTGATTGATGCTAAAAGAATTATAGATGATCATATCTGATTTTAACTAAACTTATCCCAGTGCTCTAAAAAGCTTTACTTCGCTGCAAATGAAAAAAATAAATAGAACTGAACGCAAAGCGTTTCATAACCACCGCTGCATATACAAACTGTGAAGTTATGTTGGCGCTGGCGCTTGGCGCCACTGTCCTCTGGCGCCATTGGCGCTTGGCGCCGTGGTCTGGAAAAGCGCCATGGCGCTTGGCGCCATTTTGCTGTGGCGCCATTGGCGCTTGGCGCTGGCTTTGGAAAAGCGCCATGGCGCTTTTGGCGCTTGGCGCTAAAGTCCTGGCGCTTTTTACATCACTACACAGAAGGCAGAAAGGAGGAAAAATCGCACAAAAAAAACAGGTTTAAAGTACCCAAAGCAGGCTAAAAATGGCCAAAAAAAGGTATATAAACATGTGTATAGGTGAAAGCCGCGATTTTGAAGGTGAAAACTATAAAAAGGTACGAGAATTAGCGATTTTGAGCGAAAATTTGGGTGAAATTTCTCAAAATTCACTGCAGATAGGTAAATAGATAGCTAGCTGATTTTGGGGATAGATAGCCAAAAAATTTGCCTCCCAGATAGATAGATAGCTGGCGGATTTGGGGGGGGGGTCAGCCCTCCCCCCTAGGAGACCCCTGATTCTATCCTAAAAAGCACGAATTGGAACAGAATTTACCTGCAGCGCGATACACAGCTGTACGAAATCATCGAACAGAACTCTGTATGATTTCGTTCTGTCAAATCTCTGCACCATCAAATCGCAAATCATATCAGACAGACGATACCCTGAGATGAAATTTTGGCAGTTTTTTTTATCATTTCTGAATTTGTTTGTAGAGTTCAAACGAGACCCGATTTTTGAATTAGGGTTGGGAACCCGACCCGATACCCACTTCAATACCCGTACCCGAAACCCGCAATTTTTTGTGACCTATACCGAGCCGAACTTCTTCGAACCGGATACCTGAACTTGAATATTGTTGAATTTCAAACCTAATCAGGTACCATTCCCAGACCCTGTAATAAAGTGGAAAAATAATATTACCTAATTGGATTTGGTCCCTTTTGGACCCCAGGTGCCACTCCCAGACCCTGTAAAATGTCAAATGTCATGCAAAGCATCAAAAGTCATTTAAATTTCCCGGTAAAATGGCAAACATACGTTTACCATTTTGCAGGACATTTTCCATGACTTTTGACACTTGCGTGACATTTGGCATTTTACAGGGCTTTTTACACAGGTTCTGGCAGTGCCACAGTTGTCAAAATTTTAAATTTCCAACCCACCAAATTGTGACAAACACGTCTTCAATTCATTGGTATCGATTGAGCCCGAATTATCTCGATCGTACTGTTTGAAAGTGCGCGTCCATTGGTCGACGAAATTCCACAATTTTTCAAATTCATCGAAGTTCATTCGTTTGTCATTGTCGCGATCGAACATTCCTGGAGAGTTGGGGGAAATTTAAAAGTTTGTCAATGTTTGGAAAGAAACTAAATATTTACATGGCACCTACTCCGCGTATGTCAAGTCAGGCTTTCGAAAAGCGTCAGCGTTTTTGGCGCACGACGCTTTTTTACCTGGCTGCTTCTAGCGCCTAAACGAAAAGCGCCATGCCCCCCCCCCCCTAGTGCTTGGCGCCATTTTGCTCTGGCGCCATCGGGTTCGGAAAAGCGCCATGGCGTCGACGCTAAAATCCCGGCGCTTTTTCGATCACCAAATGGCGTTTGTATTTTAGGCAAATGTAAAAGTCAAACTTTGCATGCAACAAACCGATCATCAAGTCGCAAGTGTCAATGTTGAATGGTTGCCAGGAGCCATTAGCCAGGGATGCCTGCAACTCGTGTGAATCTATCCTCCCGCTGCGGTCCTTGTCCACCCTGCGTTTCAATTGGTTGGGTTTAATTGCCATTTCACTTTTTCACGTGTTTTTTACTTATCCACTTCCAGAACTGGCACCTGGTGGCAGCTTTAAGCCCTGTAAAGTAAAGTGTCAATGTAAAGTCAAATGCAAATTAAACTGTCATTTGTCATGCAAAGTTCAGTAATAAAATCTTTTATTTTTTGTTTTGATTTACAGTTTACTTTGCATGTGACTTTACATTTGACACTTTACAGGGCTTGGGACTGCCACCAGACCATTATGGCACAGTGCCAACACAATCAAATAAAAACCCACACAAATCAGTAATAACTAACTGTTGGAACACATTAAGCAGCCACTGCCTATCAACACCCTGTGCCTGAGGCGTGGGCGCTGGGCCTCTATATTGTTGATTACTGTAGCCACCCGCACCAGGGTTACCATAACCCTGTGATTGTGGCATAGGTGCTGGACCTCTATTTGGCTGGTTACCGTAGCCACCCATATTGCTACCATAACCCTGGGCCGGTGGCATTGGCGCCGGGCCTCTATTCGGTTGGTTACTGTAGCCCCCTTGATTGTAACCTTGTCCTTGTTGAGGTGCACTGGGGTTGTAGGGATTCTGATTGTTGTAGTAGGACATTTTTTAGAAATGAGGGTTTTTATTCGAACAATGTTCAACCGAATTTCGTTTTCAGCGAATAAATGGATTTTTATGATACGGCTCGCCTTTTATGCTAAATGCTGCGTAGCCACATTTGTGTGCGTGATAAGTTTTAACGCTTCACACAAATGTTTTGGTGTGAATCACTTTTCTGACGTCATCCGGAAGGCTGCATGTTTTGACGATAAAAATGCAGCCTTGGCATTCAGAATCTGTTAAATATTCTAGTGACCATGTGTCGTTTTTGAGTGTTTATGTTTGTTTTGTACACACCTGCAAATCTATGTAAATAAATAGTTGCAATTGCATACTCCAGTGACTTTACACCTTGCACCCGTGGTTCACGTTGGAGGCGTGCCAACGATGTTTAACACATGCTATTTTGATTAATAAAAATGAAATTTTTATAGGTGTTGAATTAACGTATTCACAAAATTTCATTGTAAATTAACGTATTTACAAAAAAAATTCGCAAAATCGCATGCTCAATTATTGTATTCAATTTAATACTTACATAAAAACCTGTATAAAATGCTTAACAAATATATACGTTTTTACTTAATTTAACTAAATGTATATACTTATACTCTTATTCGTGAAAAAGTTTCTTTATATTTACCTCAAGTCACTAGAAAACCAATAAAAAAATTCAGGGAAAATCGGCATTAAAAGTACCCTGTCATGTGAATTTTACAGACAAAAAGCCATAGTGATGTGGCGGAATCGTCGATTTTTGTAGCATTCCAAAAATATTTGGAGATTTATAGTTTCTGAAATATAGAAAAACTATTTTTTTCGATTTCTCAGATATTTTAAAAGATAGGGAATTTTATTTTAATTTTGTGTAATTTCCTGTGATTACATATGTTTAATTGTTTATATTCTCTTAAAATCAGCCATTTTTGGAATGCAAATTATGATCACTTCACAAGACAGCAAATGACAAGAACTGGCATTGGCACATATACTCGTCAGAAATAATACTCTACAAATACCGTATTTCCTCGAAATACCCCCCCCCTCGAAATACCCCCCACCTCAAAATGGGCACTATGAATTTGTGGTCCGGGAAATGCATAACAGACGTTCAAAACACTTACTGTGTTACGTTAGAACATCATTTATACCATCTACATCCTTATATAAATAAGGCTGTAAAAACTTATAAATGGTTGTTATTGTTGCATTTTTCACGTTTTTCTCTCAAAATTTTCACTCTGAAAAAAACCCCGGGGGGTAATTCGAGGAAATACGGTAGATATGATTCATGTCTTCGGCTGGCAGTCGGCCAACCGAAAACTTATGAACCGACTCCCCACAAAAAAGAAGATTTGCGCGTACGCTGACTGTTTCGGGATTGACGTCATGATGGAGTGTTTCCTCCGGAAAAATGTACAGCGTTATGTCATCCGAGTATACCTGGTGCCAGTTCCGCAAAATTAGAAGTGTGAAGTGAAATGGCAATGGCGAAGAGAAATTACTTTTTATTTTCATCTTTTTACTTCGCTTTTGCCAATTCACTTCTCACTTCTCATTTTGCGGAATTGGCCCTTGGACATGTTATAAGTATTTAAGATACTGTAAATCCTCAAATATATCCCCTCAAATAACTCCCTCTTTTAGCTGAGTGGGGAAAACATAACTCCCCGTCTGTGATAAGTGAGAATCATGTCACATACCGTATTACCTCGAAATACCCCCATAGGTGTTTATTATTTCGCCAGCCAAATTTGAGGGGGGATTTTTTCGAGGGGGTTTTTATTATTTCGTCAGAAATTTTCGTAAGGATCGTAGTAAAAAGTGGGCATTCGTGTACCCAAAACACGTAAGAAATGTGTCCAAACAGGGTATATTTGGACATAAAAACATAGATAGCTACACAAACTAGTCTATGTGTAGCTGCAATGCAAATTAGCAGTAATATACATAATGTAAATTGTATACCTACATGACGTATTTATTACGTACATGCCGTACATCATTCCGAAGGGGGGGAGTGTACTTCGGGGGGATAATTCGAGGTAATACGGTATATAAAAACCTTTATGTGTGTTTTCTTTAAAAACATGCACTATTTTGCAGCTTATGTTTTAGGATTGATTGGGTTAATTTATGTACCGTATTTCCACGAAATACCCCCCCCCCCTCGAAGTACCCACCGTCTCGAAATACCCCCCCCCCCAAAAATGGGCACTATGAAATAATTAACCACCCCCTCGAAATACCCCCCCCCCCCAAATTGAGTGTACAGAGAACGTACTTAACAAAACTGTGGTTTGTGATTCAGGCAATGCAAAACACACGTTAAAAACAATGAATTGTTACGTTAGAACATTGTTATAATACACACAAGTCAACAGACTCTTATATACAGCGGTTATTGTTGCATTTTTCTACGTCTGCGTACGTTACAGCATAGTTGTTAAACCGTATTTACTTTTACTCGATATATACGTATACCGTATTTGCTTGAATAATTCCCCCCTCGAATAATCCCCCCTGTAAAATGAGTGAGGAAAAAATAATTCCCCCCCCCCCCCTCAAGGCATACAATCATTTTTTTATGTCTAATTTGAACAAGAATAGCATGTTATTGTGTAAATAAAGCATGTTTTGTCGAATGAGTTGATGGAAACATGCTTGAGAATTCGGACGAAATAATAATTCCTCCCCTTGAATAATACCACCCTTGAATTATCCCCTGTCAAAAAAGTCTGACGAAATAATAATCCCCCAGGGGGATTATTCAAGCAAATACGGTACTCAAGTACAGAGTAAATACGTTTACGTATACTTTGAAAAAAGTTCCTGTACTCGCTTTTACGTATACTTTTTGAAAGTACGTGAGTAACGAAAACGTATTTCAGATAGTCTTTTATGTTGATTTTTGAAGGCATAGATGGAAAAAAATGAGAGAATTTGCTAAAAACATTGGAAAAATAGTCGAAAATGAACATATAAGCACATATCTGGCCACAGTTTGCTCAAAATATGCTAAAAGTTATGAAAATTTGAGATTTTGAGTTAAAATTGGAGTGACATTTCTCAAACATACTCACGTTTACGTTTTGCGGAGGGAAAAGTACGTTTACTCACGTTTACCCAGCCATGAGTAAAAGTAAAAAAATTGTACTTTACGTTTTCTGTACTTAAGGGGTGAGTAAAAAATAAATACTTTATGTTTACGTATACTTTGAGAAAAGGTCAGTTACTTTTAACGACTATGCGTTACAGACGACAATTTAGTACTGGAATTTGAAAAAATTTCTGGCGAAATAATAAGCCCCCCTCGAAATACCCCCCCCCTCGTTTAACCCCCCTCAAAATTCTCACTCTGAAACAACCACCCCTGGGGGTTATTTCAAGGAAATACGGTAACTAATATTCCGATTTACAGATTTATATTACTAATTTAACCCATTCTATTAACTGTGCATTTTTTACTTAATTTTATTTTGAAAAACTAACTCCTTCTTCTCCAAACAGACAAATTACATTACTATACTAGGCGGACATGATACTCTGCCGTCGCACTGATTTATGTCTCGTGTTGGAAGCGTGCCAATGATTATTAAATCATGCGATTTCCGTATAAAAAAATGAAAAAATTCATCCATGTGAATATGTAAATGAATAACGTTATAACAACAATCAATTTTAGCATCTTTTTATGAAACTCGCACGCGTCCACCATCGCTGGCACACTTCCAGCGGGAACCACGCGTGCAAGGTGTAAAGTAACCGTAGTATACACATATCACCACATTCCAACAACTTGATACATCCCTGCATCTATACAACTTGATACATCTTTCTGGATCGGTATTTACATTGTAGTCATCATGGTATGATCAATTTTATGTTTTATATATTTATGTACACAAAGCTACAGCAACACAAATCTCAACATCAAACAGACAATGATCAAAAATATCTATCACAATCCCTGTGTAATGTTGAACATATCAGGCATGCTGGTGGAGCTCATGAAGCTAGTGATCAGTGTGACTGGCTCACTTGTGTTCTCGACGACTTCTAAACTTGTGCCTTTTCTTAGATCTTGTTTCATTTTCATCAGGAATAATGTGTATGTGACAATTAAGCTGATAATCTGTGAATGAGTGGGCTTTTTGATAGTAGTTCACCACCAGGGTTGGCAAAATCTCAGAAAATAAAAAAAAAATAAAAAAAATAAACTGGAAAATTCAAGAATAAAATAAAATAAAATGGAAAATTTCAAAATAAAAATAAAAATTGTATAAAAATTCAAATTTTTGTAATTTTTTGTAAAATTGTAAAAAAAATCGTATTTTTGTAAAAATTGTATAAACATTCATATATTTTTTGTAAAATTTTTATCTTGTTGCTTGGGGTTATTATACCTGTTTATTTGCGCAGCTGGGGCAGTCCCAAGCCCCATAAAGTGTCAATTGTCATATGAAATGTCATACAAAGTGTCAATTGTCATGACAAATATAAATTAAAGGGTCAATTGTCAAGCAAATTGTATCCAAATCTTATGTTTAGTATCCAAATGTTGTTTTTATATCCAAAACTTTTGTTAACATTTGGATACAAAAAATTTAAGATTTGGATTTCAAAAGGTAAGATTTGGATACACAATTTACACTTTGCATGAAATTTGTCACAACAATTGACACTTTAATTCATATTTGACATGTCAATTGACTGTTCACTTTACATTTGTCATGACAATTGACACTTTGCTTGACCTTTGGCACATGAATTGGCTCTTTACTTAACACTTTTCATGACAATTGACACTTTGCATGACATTTTACAAATGCACCCAACACACTCCGGTAGTCCTTCTACTGAAAATGCAAACCATTGTTATCAATAATGGTAACTTTACACTTGCAGCTAGCTAACAATACCTACTGCATACAACTTTTGCAAAGTAATGGAAAAATTTGTCACATGTTTTTCATGTTTATGTCTAATTATAACATTTTGCTGGCCTTGCATGGATTCTGATTTTGTTTTGTAAAATTAATGTAAAATTTTTGTAAAATGGTGTCATTTTATTTTAATCATGACTTTTTGAAAATAAAATGAAACAAGAATAAAATTAAAATAAAATACATTTTTAAACAAATTTGTATACAAATAATTTTTATAAAACCAACCCTGTTCACCACAGACCATGTGTTAGACATTTTGTGCTGGATGAAACACTCCATCATAATTAAATCAAACTTGCTCCATGAAATAAAGAAAATGACATTTCACGCAGGAAACATGCCTTGCTTCTTTTTGAGATACCTTTTTTTTCTTTTTAATTTTTCTTTGAAAGTGTGTGCCAAGTTTGGCGTGTTGCGTCGACGTGTAACACATGCGTGTGGTGGGCGCGCGTAAACAGAGCTGTCGCAGACGATACACAGCTAGATGCCGCCAAGATCAGTGACAAAAAATGTGGCGGTGACGCAGTGATTGTCACCGCCTAGATTCCAGTTGTCACCGCGGTGACAATCACTGCCATAAATATTGATTGAAAGTAGAAAGCAGAAAAAATTGCTCAAAAAGTGAAAAACAGCCAGATATAGGTTAAAATGGGAAAAAATAGGTATATAAGCATGTATATAGCTGAAAATAGTCATTCTGAAGGTGAAAATAGGCAAGATGGAGCAAAAATAGCAATTTTGAGTGAAACTTGTGGAAAAATCACTCAAAATACCAGCAGTAGTAAAGTAGTAAAGTTATTGTATGAAGGTGTCACCACCTCTGAAATGGCTGTCACTCTGTCACCGGCCAAGATCACTACGGAAAAGGCCCAGACACGCCAATGGCGCCGTCACGTAGTACGATAGGACACTTTCGCGTCGTCAAAATAAACCGAAGAATAACTTCCGACAGAAACAGAACAAACTGTGAAGAAAGCGCTGCGTTCCAACGGAAATGCTCGAAACACAGTGGCGCCCCAGCAGTACTGCGTGGCCACTTTTTGAACAAATGCTATTACCTGCGAGTGATTGACAAATCGGTATTAAACACCTTCCCGGACAAGTTCACCACCCATTTTTAAATTTCACTTCTGTTGTAATATCTCGGTCTATGGGGGTGCAATAGAGCTGAAACTTTGAATATATAAAGTTGTAACACCCCCCTTCTCTGCTTCAAAGGGGGGAGATGGGGCGACTCACTGCAGGGTGGGTTGCCCTTTATACAACAATTTTTTTGGCTTTTTTGGTGTCCCAAACAAGTTCACCACCCACTTGATTAACTACACTTCTAGGGTTGTATCTCCAGTTCTATAAAGCTGAAATTTGGGGGATGTCTTGCAAACAATAATACACTAGTGGGCGGCCGGCGACGACCCACTACAGCATGGGTTGGCGCATATAAAGTTGTTCATTTTTTTAACAACTGAAGTCTCACAAACAAATTCGCCACCCAACTGCATCATAAAGAAAATGTTGTGAGAACATACCTGATATAAAGATGAGTCAAATTTGAACCCTAGTTCTGCTCATGAAAATTTATCAGTAGGGCACCCACCCCATCCCATAAACAGCAGACTGAAAATTTCACTTTATACCAATTTTTTGTTCCACACTTAAAAAGTTGGTTTACAAAGTTCACTAGGGAAGGGTCCAAGGTCCAAAGTTACGTAAACCACATGACCTCTAAAATGCCTCCATAAGGAAATTCATTTTGGGTGAATATAACAACGTCATAATCACATAATCACAGGAACAAAATTTGACAAAATTTTCACTTTTTCATTCACCCCAAATAAATTTCCTTATGCAGGCATTTTAGAGGTCATGTTGTTTACATAACTTTCAACCTTGGACCCTTCACTAGTGAACTTTGTAAACCAACTTTTTAAGTGTGAAACAAAAAATTGGTATAAAGTGAAATTTTCCGTCTGCTGTTTATGGGACGGGTGGGTGCCCCACTGAAAAAATTATAATGAGCAGAACTAGGGTTCAAATTTGACTCATTTTTATATCAGATAGGTTCTCACAACATTTTTTTATAATGCAGTTGGGTGGCGAATGTGTTTGTGAGATATGGGTTGTTTTGAAAAAATGAACAACTTTATATGCGGCGACCCATGCTGTAGTGGGTCGTCGCCGGCCGCCCACTAGGGTATTGCGAGAGGGGGTCATTTGCAAGACATCCTCCAAATTTCAGCTGTCTATTGCTTTCACAGCTGGAGATATTGCCCATGTAGTTTAGCTAATCAGGTGGGTGGTGAACTTGTTTGGGACACCGAACAAGCCACAAAAAATGTCTGCATATAGGGCGACCCACCCTGTAGTCAGTCGCCACACCTTCCCCCATTGATACGCGGAGTAGTGGGGTGTTAAGACTATATACCCACCAAATATTAGCTTTATACCACTCCCATAGCCAGAGATATTGCATCTGAAGTGAAAATAAAAATGGGTGGTGAACTTGTCTGGGAAGGTGTTTATTTATAAATACCTTACACAGCAAAAAATGGGTGTGTGGATGCGCGGTGAAGCGTCGGGAAGTGTCTTCACGCCAGACACTTCCCGAACGCTTCACCAAGCTCCCAGCGCTTCCACACACATCACGAAAATCTGCGTGAAGGCACTTCACGCTTCTTAATATGGCGCTCCCACGCAAATGTATACGCGGGGGAAGCGTGTGGAAGCGCCAGCGCCGGGAAGTGTCTTCCACATGTTTGCATGCGCGTGAAGCGCGTGGTGAAGATAGGTGAAGCGTGTGGAAGACACTTCACCCAGAATCTTGTGATGTTGGTGGAAGCGTGTGGAAGCGTGCGGAAGCGCGCCGCTTCACGCGCATCCAGCCCGCTTCCACACGCATCACGGATCCATTTTTTGCTGTGTTATTACCTCGAAATACCCCCATGGGGGTTTATGATTTCGCCAGCAAAATTTGAGGGGGGTTAATTCGAGGGGGGTTTATTCGAGGGGGGGGGTTATTCGAGGGTTGTTATTATTATTTTGTCAGAAATTTTCGTAAGGATCGTAGTAAATAGTAGGCATTTGCATACCAAAAACAGGTAATAAATGTGTCCAAACAGGATATATTTGAACATAAAAACGTAGATAGCTACACAAACTAGTCTATGTGTAGCTGCAATGCAAATTAACGGTAATATACATCATGTACGTTGCATACATGACGTATTTATTATGTACATGACGTACATCATTCCGTAGGGGGGGGGGGTATTTCGAGGGGGGGTTATTACAGAGTTGTTAAAATACCGGTATTTTTGGAAAGTGTAAGTGTAAGTGTAAATACACTTTCCAAATTTTGAGTATGGATACCAAAAGTGTAAGGTATTTTAAAAATACCTAGGAAAGTGTAAAAAAAAGTGTAAGTGTAAAATTTTTTTTAGAAAGAGCTCTCACTGAGCATTAGAAAACACCAACGTTTTCACCTTTAGATCAATTTATTTGTCATTTTCATGCATTATTTCACATTTTACTGCCTTTTATGAAACATTTCAGACTGTAACAAATACTGTAGTGGTATATGAAGTTCCCTAATAATGGCACTTTTTCAGTGTTGATATTTTACTGATTAAGCAATGCGATACACACTGTTTAAATGCAAAAATGGACATGCAGCAAATGTCAATGCAAAAGCCAGTTGACTTTGTGTCCAACTGGTGAATTTCCATTGATCTTGTTCTTTTTACAAAAGTATGATGAAACTGTAGAATACCATGAGTACTGATCAAACGTTGGATATCAAAGGCTTGTTTGTACATTTGCCGTATTTTCTACATTCAATGCATAACTGCATGTGTGCACTGTGCAGTTATTTTTTGTACATGACCCTATTTTATGCTTTCTCAAAAGCATAAAACAGGGCCATCTGAAAGGAAAAAATACACTTTCTGTACCCGGGTATTTTGCTCAGGAAAGTGTAAAAAAAGTGTATGGGTATTTTATGAAAGTGTAAGTGTAAGTGTAAATATAAATACCCATTTACCCGGGTATTTTGGGTAAGTGTAAATACACTTTCGCAACTCTGGGTTATTATTTCCCCAGCCCATTTTGAGGGGGGGGGGGTTAATTCAAGAGGGGGGGATAATTCGAGGGGGGTTAATTCAAGGGGGGATAATTCGAGGTAATACGGTATATGGAAATAAATTATCCTACGGTCTACATACAACATATGAGCAAGTAATTTTGATAAAAATTTATGAATTGGAAATAAACACCTTCCCAATCAAGTCTGGCCCCCCATTTTTTATTTTACTTCTGACGTCCTCTCTCCAGTTCTAGGACGCGCCAGAAGCTGAAACTTGGCATAGATATTGGCGCAACCCCCCTCTACTTCACATGAATTGGAGGGGTCGCGGCGATTTGCTTTGGGTAAATTTAAAATTGTAAATTTTACTTATTTTTGCTCCTGCAATGATGTCATTTTTTCAATTCGAAATTCACCCCAAGCAAATTTTCTTATGAAGGCATTTTGGAGGTAAGGTTTTTTACACAACTTGAAACCTTGAACTCTCCCCTAAAAATTATTGTAAACCAGCAGTTCAAGTGTCTAATAAGAAAGTTGGTAAAAGTGATCTTTTGTCAGCCACTGGAGGGATGGGTTCATGTGGTAGGCAGTTTTTGGTGGGATACAATATTTATAGAGAATATTTAATGCTTATTTGACATTATCAATCACTTGAGTGTTGAAACAACACAAAAGTGCTTATTTTTTAAAATTCAATTAGGTGCTGGACCTGTGTGGGACAGTAATGTTTTGATAAATTTTGAATGCTGCACCCCGCACTGTGGTGAGTTGCCAAAAACCGCCTGGCCAGTGTAAAGTAGGGGAGGGGTGTTGGTGACACAGCCCCAAAATTTTAGATTTATATCACTCCCACAGCTGAAGGTATGGCACCTGCAGTGCCAGAAATTAGTGGTGGCCGGACCTGTGTGGGCAAGGACGTATCCAGGGGGGGGGGCGGGGGGGGGGGCTGCAGCCCCCCCCCCTTCCCGGGGTGAGACCAAAAAAGTCCCGGAAAATGCGATTTTGGGGTGGAATTTGGAAGGTACCCATAAAAATTTTGGCGCGCAAGCGCGCAATCTTCCGTTACACATGAGGTATTTTAAGCGGATCGACCTCTGCACATGCATATCGCTGAAAATGCCGTTTAGGTGTGCCTGCCGCTGTGTACATATGTATATTTACATACATATACAGCGGCTCTTGGCGCCAGCGCCAACGCCAATGGTGCCATGGCGTGGCGCCTACGAATGGCGCCAGCGCCATGGCGCCATTCCGTCTCTCTGTAGACAAAATTTTAGGGGGGGGGGGGGCTGAGCCCCCCCCCCGTTCGCGAGGCTCCGTAAACAAACAGCCCCCCCCCCTGCCCCCTGGATACGTCCCTGTGTGTGGGACACTAAATCAGCCACGAAAATTGTTTGCACTTAGGGTGACCCACCCTGTAGGGGGTCGCCGCGACCCCTCCAATTCAAGCGAAGTAGAGGGGGGTTGCGCCAATATCTACCCCAAGTTTCAGCTTCTGGCGCGTCCTAGAACTGGAGATAGGACGTCAGAAGTAAAATAAAAAATGGGGGGCCGGACTTGATCGGGAAGGTGTTTATTTACCAAGAAATCATCAAAAGCGTGAAGATAGATTCTCCGAAATATTTGGAACCACTTTTGACAAAAAAGGCAGAAATGGAAAGAGTTCAAACGCACAAAAAATCTGTCATATTCCTTTGGATAATATGGTGCAACATCCAAGACTGCAGCTGATATTGACCGAGTCTGCGAAATTGATGACGTTGGGAGTAATATTCGATTGGATAACGATTTTTTCACTATCTTACAGGAGGAATATATTTGTTACATTTTTCGATACGCTTCGCATTTCGACGCCTGACTTTTTTGGTGGTGCTAAGTTACTTCGTTCTACGCGCTAGTGGCTTATTCTTTTTTGGTATTACCCTTTTGACGCGCGCCGGCCAACGATGGGTAAGTTCTCCAAAAAAAAACACTTCCTGTGTTTTGAGTTTTTCAAAAATGAATACCTGTGTTTTGAGTTTTTTTCTCGAAAAAAACTTGAGTAACTCTGTTTTTATTTCTGTGTTTTTTGTAAAAACTCGAGTTTTTTGAGTTTTTTTCTAAAAAACTTGAGTTTTTTTCGAAAAAATTCAAGTTTTCCCCCAAAATATTCGATTTACAGCATTTCTATCTGGAAACAGTGGTTTTCTTATAAAATATTGGTTTACACATGTTTTAACCCCACATAACATTTGTGTATTCATTCAAGTGTCAAAAAAGTCCATAAAAATGTCCACAATGAGGACATCAACATCACAACACCAGCAACAAAATGCCCAGAAACGACAATTTACGCAGTACTCCAAAATTCTTCAATGGATGTGCACTGTTTTGAAGACTCTGGAATTGATTTGAACTACGTACAACTACCATTTACCTCGAAATACCCCCATGGGGGTTTATTATTTCATCAGAAAGTTTTGTAAGGATCATAGAAAATAGTAGGCATTTACGTACCCAAACAGGTTATAAATGCGTACAAACAGGATATATTTGAAATAAACATGTAGATAGCTACACAACCTAGTACAGTCTATGTGTAGCTGCAATGCAAATTAGCAGTAATAAATACATCATGTACATTGGATACATGATGTACATCATCCCGGAGGGAGCTATTTCGAGGGGGGCTTATTATTTCACCAGTCCATTTTGAGGGGGGTTAATTCAAGGGGGGGGGGGTAATTCGAGGTAATAAGGTATACTTAAATGTCAAAACTTAAATTGTCAAATCCACCATGAGATGTGCAATCTTGAATTTCTTTTTTGTACCATTATAAAATATGAATACATTATGTACATATTTACATACTATACATGCTTATCTTATCTTGTTTAGTTTAACTGAATTAATGTGCATTCAACCGCTTCGCTGAAAAAAACACAAAAACTCAAAAAAACTTTTCTGTGTTTCCGTGTTTCTGTGTTTCTGTGTTCTCCAAAAAAAAAACTCAATTGAGTTTTGAGTTTTTCAATATTTATGAGTTTCCGTGTTTCTGTGTAAAACAAAAACACAGAAACTCAATGAGTTTCTGTGTTCAATTTCTGTGTTTTTTCCATCGTTGGCGCCGGCAGAGCGGTAATAAAGTTGAATTGAATTGAATTGAGGAGGGTATTTTTCAAGAGGGTGAACTGTTCAAGCAAAACCTGTAATTACTCGAGTTTACCACTCTTTAATACCACTTCTCCACCACTGCTCCACGCGAATTGAAATAGGCCCCTGCAAAGAAACCTACCGCCTCATTAGTCATCAAACCCGAGGTGCATATGACCAAAATGTGCGCAATGGCAGCTATGATCTGCGGGCACTCCCAGACCCTGTGAAATGCCCTGTAAAATGTCACGCGAAGTGTCAAACATCATGTAAAATGCCCTGCAAAATGGCAAAATTGTTGCCATTTTCCGGGACATTTTGCATGACCTCCGACACTTTGCATGACATTTAACATTTGACAGGGCAGTTTACAGGGTGTGGGAGTGGCACCTGTACGCAGTTCCACACGTACGATGTGTATATCATTCTGTACCAGTGCCACCGCCGCTCGGGCGACTGCCGCATCATCACGTGGACTGAGGGTACAAATTGATGATGTTTGAAAAAGTTTGGAACTTTGAACTCTACACTACATCTTCATTTGCGACAGGATTCAACACTCGTGAGCAAGCTTTGAATTAGGATGGGAGCCAGTTAGGGTTCAAACGGGAACAGTTTTTCGGGCCGGGACCGGGACCAGAAATTTTTATTATCGGGGCCGGGACCGGAATTGAGGGATCGTATGGGGGTCCGGGACTGGCATTTTCTTATTGTCGGGACCGAAACCGGGACAGGGACCGGGACCGCACCAGTTCCGGAATTTTGCCGAACCATCTACCGGGACAGTGGTCCCGTTTGAACCCTAGACCCAATAGTCATTTGGTGTCTTGTCAACTAGAGTGTAGGGCCAACGTAACACCCAATCACCGCAACCCCAAAAAATTGCCCAAAAATCAACGCACAAGCGGGTATAGGCGGGTAATCGTCCACACTATTGCCCGCCTGAGTGACAAAATAAATCGTGAGACAGAGAATGAACAGGCTCCAGCCCAGCGAGAACAGGATGTATGGGTTGAAGAAGTTGTGCATGCACTGCTGGCACCGAGCCAACTGCACGAATAACTGCGGTGGGAGGCAATTGCCCCGACTTTTTTGTCGGGCTGCCCGATAAATGGTTTTTCAATAGTGCGATTGTACTGTCCAACGCGGTAGAAACGTAAGTTAGTACCACAGGTCAATTGTGCAAGTTGACAAGTGGATAAGACAATGGATAGGTATCAAACGTAATTTGAAGGTATTATACTTAAAGTAAAGAAAACGTTTCATTACTGAACTGTCAACGTTTTGCGTGACAATTGACAAGTTTGATAACTTTTTATGACATTTGATATTATACTTTACAGGGTGCAGGACAGCCCTTGGTTGCAAATTTATATTTATTTATCAATTACCACTTTTCTTGTCACTTGTTCTCTTGAGAAACTAGCAGTAAATTGAATCAGATTGTGTAGTTAAAGATCTTCACAAAAAACTTAATCGGGCAACCCGCCAAAAATCGGGCAAATTAATTCCCGTCCCTGGTAGTATTGGGCGAGCGGGCGTCTGTGAATTATGGTCTCCCTGCGAATGTGCGCCCGCAGCTGGTGGCACCATTGGCGCATCTGCGAATGGCGCATTGGGGAGGGGGGTTTGATTGAGGGGTTGGGGGTGGCTGGCAACCCCCATGTTCCAAGTGCGTATTTCACAGTGGGAGTGCCACTTTCAGCAATAATATGGGCACAGCAAAAACATGGGCTGTGATGACTTGTGAAGCATTGCGAATTCGCTTCACTCATAGTGAACCTTTCAATCCAATGTTTTGATCAAGAAGCGTACATTGCACGTGCTTCACCAATGCACCAGGCAAATTTTCGTGAAGGCTGTATAATAATGCATATTACTATGGTCGAATTGAAGTGCCATCATGGTGAAGTGTTTTTCGTCAGTGTTGGCAAAATTTGTGCTTCAACTACGTGAGATGAACTGTGTGAAAGGTATTTATCCAAAAATCTTATCCCGCAAAGTGAGTAGAAAAAAGTTCACAAAAGTTCACAAACTCAAACTGCTCACCTGTCTCTGCAGAACCTCATAGTACAACAGAGGTGTGAAATTCCATACTGACAGCATGGGCACTATAATATATGATGTGTCATGTAAAATACCTCGACCGAGCATTCTGAAAAATGTAAATTTAAAAAAAATCGAAATTCGTGGGATAGTTATTTACGTAGTCAGAAAATTGTCGCTTGACCTGTCGTTTCAGTGTTTCAAGCGGCCAAAAAACCCTATCGAAAAGTTCCTTTGAAACTAGTGTCATCCATTTTACCACTTTTTGTTACTTCTTAAGTGTGATAGAGGCACATTAATGGGATCGCATCATAATCGCACATAGGAAGTGTAAAAATTGATCAATCAACTAACGGTCCTTCTCCCAAATACGCGTCGACAATTCTCATGACCAGAATGACAACAAAAAGCGTGACCAATATAAAACCGAATGCCCAGGCCCGTATTCTGGCATTTTGCCCAAAATTGAGAACTTTTCTAAAATTTTCATCCATCTCTTCCATGACTAGAAGCATCTTTGTGTGTCGTTTATAAGACAGCAGAAAGTGTGTCATTGATACAGCGGCAATTAGTGGCTTCAGGCCTGCGAGATGGTTCGTTTGTCGTTGTCTTGGGTGAAACTGGAGAATGTAAATATGTAGTTGACAACTTGTTGACAAGTATGTGGAGATTTCATCGACAAGTTGTATTTGGTAACTGGCAGTGTGCCAACTCGAGTACAACTTGCTGACATTATCCCAACACTTCGTTGACAGATTACTGACAAATTGTTGACACATTCGGAGAACTTGCCGTCAAATAGAAACACGTGTTATGTTAACTTGCTGTTCACAGGTAATACATAATATTTCTCATGCAATTGAAATATGTAAACACTTCACCGCAACTGACGTCGACAGACTTATCACTATACAATTTCGTTCCGCTTGGTTAAGAATTTGAGCAATTCCGCTCGATCCGCGGTTGATTTTATTCATATTCGTACGCTTTTTTACTTACACTTTTTTGGCTCGGTGCCAAGATTCTGTAATGTGTTCGAAGCGGTGCGCAGCAAGGATATT
Organism: Sphaerolaimus hirsutus; assembly: GCA_964036195.1. NCBI lineage: Eukaryota > Metazoa > Nematoda > Chromadorea > Monhysterida > Sphaerolaimidae > Sphaerolaimus > Sphaerolaimus hirsutus. Next base: position 22,984,227 of record OZ038460.1, read on the forward strand.
GCGTGCGGTTCGTTGGACTGTTTCATAACTCGACTTGTAATCTAAAAAGTCCATCTACACTAGCTAAAAAGGCGCAAAATGCACAAAACAGTACGCCCACCGGTCATAATGGCGGCGATGGACAGGGCGTGCAGCAAGCCGAACCAGCCAGTGAAGCGCATCATGTTGGTGATCACGTTGTAGTACACGAAGTAGCTGGTCAGCCCCACGAACGCCACGCTGGTGACGATGAGAACCACGCGCGCCGCCGCCACGCATCTCTTAATGCACTTGTGGCTCACACCGTGGCACCGGTACCATGCCATCTTGGTCCTGTCAACCATGGTGCTCTGGGGCCGATTCAGCCAGTGGAGAAGTGACGGGGAAAGTGCTAAGTGGTAAATATGTGTCTAGTGACACTCGGCAACGAATTGGTGTGTGATGTGCAGTGAAGTATCGTCACGTACTTCACGAGATGCACAGTGTGAGCCTGAAAACACTTCACTGCACTTCCGCAGTCCGCACATTTCACAACGCTTCACTAATAATGCAAAGTAGGTATGCTGCAATAGTTAGTGTGGAAGAGACTTGGAATAGTTAGTCGAATCTTGTGAAGAGTGTGGAAGTGTCTTCACAGAAACTGCTCCACACACAGCTTTTTGCAATTATGATGCGATTACAGCTCGGGCGTCAAATTGACCGGGCGTAAGATTGATTTTGGGCGTAAAATTAATTACAGATGAATGGATAAAGATATGACATTGTTATCTCAGTCAAAGAAAGCTTAGATGCAGACGTTTCTTGTGTCCAAAGCTCATGAGTTTTTTCAATTGTACTGGGAGTTATGAATTTTAGCACAATTTTTTCAATTATGTGCTGTAGGTTGCGCAAAATTAGGGCGTAAAATCAAAAAAATTTGTGCCAAAATTCATAACTTCTAGTACAATAAAAATAAACTGATGAGCTTTGGACACAAGCAACATCTGCATGTGCGCTTTCTTTGACTGAAATAACAATGTCATATCTTTAGCCATTCACCTGTAATTAATTTTACGCCCAAAAATCAATTTTACGCCCGTCAATTTTACGCCCGAGCTGTAATCGCAGCATTACAGGTAAATTTCAATTTAAATGAGAGATATTTGTCTGTAGTTTATTTAGGTAAGTTAAGTATATTTACTCATCACTTGGCGTGCCACTCACTACTTATTCACCACCTAACACTTTTCTTGTCACTAGTCCACCTGCGGAAGTGGCACCTGGGTTATGATACTGTTGTGGTCCCTAGTCATCCAGTGATTGTAGTTAAGCGATGGAGAACTGTGTGGGCAATGTTTGAAGTTATGTGGTGTACTTTGAGTCTTTGGGATAGGTAGATATAGATGAGGCATCTACTTCTAGAAGTCGACAAGTCCACAAAATGCGATTTTGAGTAAATCGACTTTTTAAGTTTCCGATCCAATTCCAGATTCATCCTGCGTGTCCAATTTGGCTCTCGCGCCTACCATTTATGACTTGTCGACTTTTAGAAGTAGCTGTCCATGACAGACATATCACATTTCTTGCTTTTTTTCCCCATAAAAAAGGATGAAGAGGATGGACTTGTCGACTTCTTCCTCTAAACCAAGTGGACTTGTCGACTTCTTGCTGAATTTTTTTGCATTTTTCACGAAAAATGTCAAAATTGGCACTATGCCATATGGGCATGTGAGGTCAAAAAATTTATGGAAAATTATGAAAAATGTGCGGGAGTAGCCCCAGATTACGTTTCCGGGCCTAACGCAATATTTTCATACTTTGGACTTGTCAACTTTTAGAAGTAGAGGCTTCAAAGAGATGATTTATTATTATTTTACTGTTCTCATTTGAAGTAAATTTACGTGTCTGGAGTATGTTTAGAAGAAACTCACCTCAAGGGACTATAAAAGCCAAAAATACTCATCGCAATGAGTATTGGCTTCATCTGTTCAAACAATGTTCCCTGGGGGTTCTGTTCAAATGGACATGGATAATCCCGCAAATGTGTTTGTGGTGAAGTGATCACCACTGCAGTTGGAATTGTGCGAAGTGTGTTTGAACCTGCAATCATTAGATATTGTATTACAAATATGTTATTTGACATATTAATTTAATATCCATAAATGTTGTTCAAATTTTTACCTAGGAAATGTAAAAGCACTTTGATTCTGTATGTTGGTGAGTTGCGGGCAAGAACATAAAAGAAACATGAATATTCAATTCAACTGATCCACCAAATATGCCAAAAGTATTACGAGTTCACATCTTTTTGAAAATACATGGCAAATCAGCATCAATATTTTACATTTTATACTTGTTAAATAAACTCCACCCACTTTCATGTTTCCTCTGTCTGCAGACATCATTGTCATGACCTTCATTGGGTGTATGTTTGTTTTTGACTGCAGTGCTGGGAATCATGTTTGTCAGTCTCCCATAATTGAGGAGGTGCTCTGAAATTTGGGGCAGCAGCACTTATTTAAGTTGTTTTTGTTCTCATCAATGTGAATACTAAGTAAAATATGCTAACTGGCTGTAGCTATCACTTTTTGGTATTTGGAAATGTTTGCACTCACACCAAAAAAATTGTGGTGTGACGTGTGGCAAAGTGTCAATATGTGTCTTCACGCAGACACAGCAAAAAATGGGTGTGTGATGCGCGGTGAAGTGTCCTGAAGTGACTTCACGAGGACGCGCAATGTCGGCGTGAAGACACTTCACTGCATTCCAGATGCTTCACGGCACTTCACGAACCATGCAAAGTATGCTGCAAAGGTTCGTGAAGTGCACTTCACAAATTTCGGTCTTCGTGAAGCTAGGTGAAGTGAGTGGAAGACACTTCACCGAAAACTTCGTGAAGTGTATGGAGGTGAGTGGAAGTGTCTTCACAGAGCTCTCTTCCACACACTTCATGGACCAATTTTTTGCTGTGAGATGCACCTCACAGCACCTGAACTGGCGGTGAAGCTAAGTGAAGCGTGTGGAAGCGTGTGCAAGTCCACAGAGGCCACTTGACGCCCATCCACCCAGCTCCACACACTTCACAAACCTATTTTTGCAGCCACTTCTACAAATGCAACCAGCCTTGGCTCTCCTTGGCCACATCCACATCGGGAACATCATCATCGATCAAGGGAATCAGCGAGTTCATTGGCACCAAATCAGCCCCGTTGCCCTGTTCCAACTCCAGGAGCGAAATTTAATTTGCCCAATATGTTTTTTGGGTAGCCTGTTTTTACTGGCAGCAGTTGCCAGGCCAACCTGGGCCGAGTTCCAATTTGAAGTGGCAAGAATGTTGGTGCATGTTGAGAAGCGTGATAAGTGGTATAAGTGATGGGTTAATGTACCCACACACACTAGTTTACCATTATGAAATGCTCGACCATTTTTGTAAACTGTTTCACAAAACAGTACAAAATACTGTATATACAGTTGAAGAAATCTCGCCAAAACCACGTTGAATCAAAAATCGCATACCAAATCCAAATCCAACAAAAATCGGGCTGCCCGACAAAAACACATGGGGTAAATTAAATCGGATACCAGGTGCTGCTGACAGGCATCGCAATTGTAAGCAGCCGCCGGTGGAGGCGTCAAAAGCGCGCGGGCGTACTGCGTATCCAAATCTGTTTGGTGCCCGGTGCCATCGTGCAAATTCTGAGGTGCCAATTCAGCAAGTGAAAATTCCAGTGGTAAGTGCCACGTCGTAAAGTTTCTAAGCCGCAAGCCGTTATTAGTGACAATCAAATACGTAAATCATTGTTATGACTTTACAGCTTGCACGCGTGGTTCACAGTTCATAAGGCGGCGTTTACACGGATTTGCTGTGACGACAAAAAATGCAATTTTTATAACTGTTCTTGTGGAATCAACGTGAAATATATTACATGTGTGATACCTCAATTGATTGTGAGTGTGCCAGCTTCACTGCCTGGGGCATACATCAAATTCCATAATTTTCCTAATCACGCACACTAGATCACACTTTTTTCATGTTGTCGTAGCTTTGTCGGAGGGTTTGTTCTACGCGGTCTCGCTAGCGAGGCCGCGTAGAACAAACCCTCCGACAAACCTACAACAACAAGAAAAATACATTATATGTTGTGCATTATTGCGTAATCTATAAAAATTAATTATTGTTCCATGTAATGGGGTTGATCAAATAATGATCAATTGAGGCGTCCGATCTATCCACTTATTGGTTTTCACCCAAAAACATGGTTGAAAAATCACAATTTTTGTCGTCACAAAGAATCCGTGTAAACACCGCCTAAAGAAAAAGAAAAAACCGTTGCTGTTATTTTAAATATTTTACGTTGACATATTCATATACCTAATTTTTTCTTCATATTTACACAAATGCGTTTTTAATTATTATTGGCACGCTTCCAATGCCAGTTAAAAGACGTGTGCAGTGTCAAGAGTATACTTATGTTTTTCCACATCACTTTTATTCAGAGTTGCGAAAATGTATTGACATTTACACAGAATACCTGGGTATTCCGGGTATTTTTACCTACCTTCCATAGATACTCGAATAATCCCCCCTGGGGAATTATTTTTTCATCAGACTTTTGTAAGGGGGGCTATTTGAGAGGGGAATTATTTGTGGGGGGAATATTCTTTCGTCAAAAATTTTGAGCATGGTTCAATTAACTGATTTCATGAAATACCGTATACCGTATTTCCTCGAAATACCCCCCCCCCCTCGAAATACCCACCGTCTCGTTCTACCCCCACCCCCTCTCGGGACCACTATGAAACAATCACCCCCCCCTCTCGAAATACCCCCCCCTCGTTCTACCCCCCCCTCTCGGGACCACTATGAAACAATCACCCCCCCTCTCGAAATACCCCCCCCCCCAAATTGAGTGTAAAGGGAACATACATGACAATAACTGTAGTTTGTGTTCTGTGTACTGCAGAACACACGTTAAAACAATGTCGGTGTCACGTTAGAACAGTGTAAATACATACCATCTACATACCAATATCAGTCTGCAGAACCTTATAAATGGCGGTTTTTGTTGCATTTTTCGACGTCTGCGTACGTTTCAGACGACAATTTCGTACTTGGTTTTCAAAAATTTTCTTGTGAAGTAATAACCCCCCCTCGAAATACCCCCCCCCCTCGTTTAACCCCCCCCCCTCTCGGGACCACTATGAAACAATCACCCCCCGGGGGGTATTTCGAGGAAATACGGTATCCTCGAATACCGTATACCGAATATCGAATGAAATACCGTATACCCCCCACTCAAAATACCCAGCTCGAAATACCCACCTCGTTTAACTTCCCTCAAAATTCTCACTCTGAAAAATAAATGCCTGGAGGGTATTTCAAGGAAATACGGTATGCTTTATTCACTAAAAAAACATGCAATTTTTATTCACGTTGGATGCAAAAACTTTATCATATGCCTAAAGGGGGGTTTATTCAAGGGGGAATTGTTCAAGGCAGGGGAATTATCCAAGGCGGGGGAATTATTTGAGTATATACAGTAGTGAAATCTATGTTTTCCAAGAATTTTGATACCAGTATTTTAACCACTCTGGTTTTATGTGCCACTCAAACTCATAGCACTTAGCACTTAGCACTTCTCTTGGCACTTGTCCATTTGTGGAATTGGCACCTGCTCGTAGCTGTCTTCCTTGGTGCAGTTGTGGTATAAATGCATATCAATGCGCGGGTCCCGCTCTTCGCTCAGCCCGCTTTGCAGCATGCTGTAATTTTGGTGGGTGCATTAATTTGGATATGATTGATTGATTTGCCTAAGTTGTGTGGACCTGGGGGCAATCCCAAGCCATGTAAAGTGTAAAGAAAAGTGTCAAATGTAAAGTCAAATGCAAAGTAAACTTTCAATTGTCATGCAAAGTTCAGTAATAAAATCTTTTCTTTTTTGTTTTGATTGACACTTTACTTTACATTTGACTGTACATTTGACACTTTACTTTACACTTTACAGGGCTTGGGACTGCCCCCAGGGGCCAATTCAAGAAGTGGGGAAGTAGAAAAATCTACAAGCGAGAAGTAAAAAGTTTAAAGGTAGATTTATGAGTGAGATTTATTTATGGTTAAAAGGTAGATTTATGAGTGAAAAAGAAAATGGAGAATGACAAAAAAGTAGAAAAAACATTTGTGACTTTTTTCTTGCCATTTTATTTCTCACTTTCTCTCTCTGTAAATTTACTTTTAATTCAATTTTTTGATCCTTGGTATAAAGTTGGTTTTTTACTTGTCAGCATGCGGAATTAACCACGGGCGCTATTTCCGCATGGGGACATGGGAGTTTCGAGCAGTGGGTCAAACGATGAGTGAGCTTATGTGC
>OZ038460.1:22990752-23040210 GCA_964036195.1 Sphaerolaimus hirsutus
CGTTGTAGTTGTTGTGCGGCCTGTGTGGCCTAGTTTAGCAGTTTGTGTGCCCCCCCCTACCCCTCGCGTTTCTTGTTTTTGTTGTTTCACGTTTTTGTTGAGTGCATGCAAAATGCGAGTGCATGCGCTCATTATCAGTTTTGACATGCGGGGGGTATCCAGTGACATTGCCCGAAAATCGAGTCGGGTAAAACGTTACCCGACGCGACCCGGTAGCGCGAATAACCACCCATAACACACAAGTTTTCAGCAAACATATCATCAAAATCGATTCATCTGCTTTTGACATTTATCAGCATTGGGTGGCTATTTGCGCGCTACCGGGTCGCGTCGGGCAACGTTTTACCCGACTCGATTTTCGGGCAATGTCACTGGAAACCCCCCGCATGTCAAAACTGATAATGAGCGCATGCACTCGCATTTTGCAGTTTGGCGCGTGCATACTCGCGTGCACCTTTTCTAGCCAGCCAGCCTTGTGCTTTACTACCAGTTTACTAGAGGAGCAAGTGAAAAAAATCACCACAAGTCTGGCACCTATTTCAAATGTACCATAGAATCCATCAGATTTTTTGCATATTTTTACTGTAGTATACTCGGCGGACATCACACTTGCATGGAAAACTACCATACCCCATCTGAATACTGAACCAAAAATTATACATCATGCTTTTAAAATGGAATATCTACTAAAAACTTCATTAAATTATGGTAGGATTCTGCACATACTTTGCAGTCAGCCGAGTATTTTTCACTTATCACCTTGGCATTTACCATATCACATATGCATTTTATATTCATTCCGAGTGCATTATCTCATTCCGAGTGCATTATCTAGTGTTTTTTGGCTTTAAGTGATCATCTGTTTGCATCATGGTGTATTGGGAAGGGAAGAGTTGATTGTTCACTGCTGCGCACATCCAAGCATTTCTCAATACACCCTGGTGCTGTTATGTTGTGAGTTTGAGATTCGTTGTTGTTAGTTTGAGATTCGATTATTGTTTGAGTTTATTCAGTCACCCTGCCAGCCCAGTGTCATATATGAAATGATTATGATTATACCCTGCTGTGGAGAAAGGGTATCAACGCGCAGCAAATTGTTTACGTGACAGAAAAGGAAAGGTGTAGGTAGGAACGCGACCGGAAAACATCACATATGCGTTGATATCCTGGATAGTGAATTTATGGTTTAAAAAACACAAAAATCATCCAAAAATCAACAGGTGTGAATTAAAGTTGGCGAGCACGGCAATCACTCACAAATTTGGTCTTATTTACTTGCAATCACCAGCTGTCCATCACTGCTGTTGCCACTGTCATTGGTTGTAGGTGCGGCGACGCTCACACGCCTCACTGAGTGGTGGGAATCTTTGGTGAGGAAAAAGGACTATTTTTACTGTCAGCACCCTCGCGGCTGCTGACAGTAAAAATATATATAGTAAAAAATAGGTTTTTAGGTAAAAAATAGGTTTTTAGGTAAAAAATAGGTTTTTAGGTTAAAAAAAATTAAGTTTTGGGGCCAAGGTCTTTTTTTATACATTTTTTACCTTTTTTACAAAAAAAAGAAAGAAAAAATTACGGGCTCTATGCCAGAGGCAATCTCCATCGCAGGCTATTGCCTCTTTATCTTCCTGGTCTTTGGGACGACAGTGCATTAAGCGTCTGTCATATAATGGGTGGCATGCATACCCCACCAATTGCCAAGCCTTCACCAGCGCCTTTCTGCCATCGCAGGGACCAATTTTGCCATCGCGTGGCCAGGCGTGATAAATTCCATGGGCGATATCATTTTTACCCAGAGCGGCATATTTGTCAGCAATGTAATTTCTGGCTGTTTGCAGATTAATTTCATTCTCTGGCCAAGATAAAATTATAGACTGCAGTTGTTCTGGTGAAGTAGCACCCATCATGTAGGCATTTTGGAATGGTAGCAGAGCGTACTGCAGATGAAGGAACCTTTGCGCTAGCAGAAAACCAGGTCGACCAGAATAAGGGCAGCGTTTGTGTCGCAGAGCTTGAAAACATTCAATGTGCGTTGCCATGTTCATATCCATAAGACTTTGTAAGGTCATTTCGCGTATATCTAGAAATTCATTAACAACGAGGTACAGAAGCTGTTTCACGCAGTCCAATTGACTGGGTGATGTGTCAGCTCGAAGATAAAAATCTTTTGGATTACATAGAGTAAAAATGGAACCTTTTCTGTTGAACCAGAATTTTGGGAAGGTTTCTGAAAAAATCAGGGGATCACTATTTATGGTTATTATATATATTTATGATAATATCACCACCGGGAGCGGCGGTGGTATTAGGAATAGCATAGTTTTTATCACTAGAATTATTATTTTCACGACGACTGCAGCAAGGAGGACGGTGACTACATTGACGGGGTTCTATAATACAAGTGTGTTCAACTGCGCTTTCCTTTCCATCTCCCTCCCAGTGATATATTATCCCCCACGGCTGTAACGTGGAAGTAGACACACTTTTGATATTTTGCAACTCATTGTTCTTGTCCCAATCGTCATCACCATTGCTACCATCAATATCCATGCTGCATTCTTGTTCCTGATCCTTGGTGGCTGCCGCGTCGGCGGCATCAATACTGACACTTTCTTTTTTTTCGAGTTTTTTTATTTTTTCCAAAAGTTTACTGATAACTGGACCCTCGTTAAAATCTTTTGTATTTGTTTGCTGGCGGTGGCTGTTGGAAGTTGTGGTGGGGTGGTTCGGTGATTGAGGAGTTTGCGCGGCCACCGTATTCGTCTGCTGCGGCGACTGCTGCTGCTGCTGCTGCTGAGCTGTTTGAACCCCCTTCAATTGTCCCTGTAGTTGGTCTGTGACGAATTGCATCCACCATTTTTTCATGTCTTATCCTGCACCCCCTACACAATTTGACTTGAACCTCAATACTGTCATCTGAATACAGCTTTGAGGGTAAATATTTTGTGCGCGTCTCACAGATTCTACACAATGCAAAACTTATGAATTTATAAGCATACATTGAGCAAAGAGGGTAGGTCATTTTTCTTCGCTTATAGACAATCTCTCTACGTTCACGCCCATAGATTCCTCCATACCCACCTTCATTTTGCTTTTGTTTCTCAATTAAACTCTGTCTCTCATCTGGTACGTCACCACCACCGAGACCGGCACCGGGTGCCTGCTCCATTTCATGATCATCCTCCCCGCCATCATCTGGTTGTTCATCATCTGCAGCTCCTCGCTTCTGACTTAAAATATGTTCATCAATAGCTGCTCCAGCAGCTTTGTGCACCGCGGAAACCATTTTCGATGCCGTGTAAGATGCCATAATTATTTGCTTCTGGCTGGCTGGCTGGCTGGCTGGCTGGTTGGTCAGTAGTAGTAGTAGTAGTGGGGTAGAGTACTGGTGTGGATGCTTAAAAGCATATAAAAGAAAATGGCTTTGGGGAAGGTCCTTTTATATGCTACTGCAGCGTTGTAAAGTGAATTTTGCATTACAATGCACTGTGTAATAATTTTGCTGTGTAACATTACAAAATTATGGCCCTGTGTAAAGTGAATTTTGCACTACATGCACTGTGTAACAATTTTGCTGTGTAAAATTTTTACAATGCTATGGGTGTTGTAATAATTTTTAGGTATACAATGTCTGCATTGCTGACCTATTTACATTATGTTTGAAACATATTTAAGGGGTGGTATCTCATTCTAAAACTTTTATATGACACTTGAGTCTGCCAACCAGACAGCCAATCCACCGCACAAAAAAAGAACCAACCCGCAAAGTCAGCCTACATGGATGAACAGCGTGTTAACCCAGCCGTATTTTTTGGAGAAAAAGCCAAACATATCGCGTTTCAAAAGATAACACCGAATGCCTTCCCTCCAACATATCGGTATGATGATGTTGGGTTCCGCGTCTACTCTGCCTATGAATATCACATACCACCCGGCGGGCGATGCTACGTAATGTTGGATGTGCGCTTTCGGACTCCGAATGGTGTATACTTGCGTGTGTCCAATCAACTGTGCCTGGCGTTGTTTTACGGCGTCGTCTCTATCAATGGTGAGCATCATGTACCTTGATATTTGATGTAACTCATAACCCCTCGCAACAACAGATTTGCTCGATAGCACTGGGAATTGCGGCATTTTGTTGCTGAACCTGTCCCTGAAACCATTTTTTGTTTTCCGTGGAATGCACGTTGCGAACGTTGTGCTGGAAAGATTTATGGTTCCCGAAATGATTGAGTTGCCGCCGAATGCGCCATTGCGAAGCAGTCTCTGTATGAATGGTGAACGGGAGTTCCATGATTTTCTCACACGCATGGATTTTGCCAGTGGCAAAAATCCCATCCCACTAGGTGAGCTTTTTGTGCACGCACGTGCGCACGTGCACACGCACACACACACACACACACACGCGCAGGTGATGATCTCGACCCAGATGATTATCGCTACAGACCGGATGATGTGGAATGGGGTAGTTCGTGGTACATACCCAATTGCCCCAATTGGTTCAAGGGGGCAGATACTTTCAAAGATTGGTCGGCTTACCAAAAATTCTGCTTACCAAAGGAGCCAATTTCAACGAGTTGCTCGATGGATCCTGATCTAAATAGGATGAAACCTCAAGCAAAAGAAAACTACTATTTACCCTGGGATAAACCGTTTAATAAGCCGCAACCAATGGATGAAAATGAAGACTACAACAGAGGACCAGTGAGTGATAAACGTCGCTACGGTCGAGTTGGCAGCCCCGCTGTCGATGAGGAGTGGACAAATGTTTGATGAGTGATTCAAAAGGGCAAAAATTTGGGGGTGATTGTGTTTATTTAAATATCACATCTTTGGCACCTTTTGACAACATTGTAGTTGTCGTCAACTTATTGAATAAAGCAAAAAATAAAAATTTCACATCGTGTTTACAAATTAATGATATAACTTGCAACACGGCATCCTTAGTTTTAATATGTTTACACAGACACATCAATTTGATAAAAATGAGAGCGTATAAGCCACACGTGTCGGTAGCTTTTTTTTGTATTACAACATGATTAAAAGAGAAAATGCAATCTTTGTCAAACTGCATTTTTATATCACTGATCACTCGCTGAGAAAAATTTCTTCGACCTAGGGAATCAAAAACAAAGACGTGGTTTCTCAATATCCTATATATGGATATGAAGTGACCCCAAGTCAAGTCAGGGTACTTTAGAAAACAGACAGCACCTCTTTCCACAAGAATGTCTTTATTTAGATCGCTATCACTTAAACTGATGCATCTCGTCCCATTTTTGCGCAAAGTTGCGTCGCCTTTGATTATAGTGTCGATATCTGTCACATCCATCGCCCTTCCCAATTCCAAATCGCCCTTCCCAAATCCAATTAGCTTATAATCTCTTCCTCCTTTCCACAACCATGCCACACCTTAGTAATTGGCGTTTGACAAAATGGTTCGATCTGGATGCAAATGAAGTGACGCAATTGAAAAACAATAAACTAATATAACCAAGCCCTCAGGTGGAGTTGGTTCGTGGAAAGTAAAATCAATACCTAAGGAACCAATTGACATTAGATCAGTTTTTCCAGCATTTACTGGGCATACTACTGGATCAAAAGCTAGAGCAAAAAAATTTAACTTAAATTCATCATATGATAGGCAATTTTTCACATTAAAATTCTTCCTTAAACATCTGTACAGTTCTGAGAAAGCCATTGGGAATCCCAATTCCGATGTGGTATCAGTGTCAGTGTCAAAATAATAAGGTACCATTGGGTGACGTGCAGCTCCGAACAGCATTGCTGCCCTTTCAATATTGTGTGGTTTGAAGGCAAATTTTGCTTTTTTTACATCTTGAGTTAGGTATCGATCTCCACTTATCATTTGAACTATGCAAAAGTTTGGTAATTTACCAGCGTAAATAGCTTGTTGGGATGTTTGTTTCAAATTTCCTGGTACATTTACCCTAATAACGCGTGTATTTAGAAAATGTAGTTTCAGGGGTCTCTTTATTGCCGTTCTTTCCACAGCAACCGCACATTGTGAACTGGGTTGTAAATGTAAGGCGAATAATTGTATTCTCATTATTTTTATTTTGTAATCCTTTGCAATGTCTGCAACCGGTACAGAAAAGCACTCTATGCAAAATTGATCACTGTGTCTGATCAATTCGATTGTTAATGGGTATCCGGCAGGCCATCTAGGTTTTGTTGCAAATAGATCCAATGCTAGTCTCGAATAACTAACACATGTTTTGCTACCAGCTATCTGTAACGCCCTTTTTTTGTAGGTTTCACTATCAATGTCTTGTATGTCATCGGTATAACTTTCATTATAAAATCCAGAAATTTCTTGCTCCTTGTAAAAATCATCCATGTTTTGTAATAATTTATTTTTCATATTAACCATGTACGCATAGTTGTCATTGATGTCCAGTAAGAGGGCGTCTTTACTAAACAGCTTCACTGTGCGCCAGCACGTGGAGCCAAATCCGGGTATCAAAGCTACCATGTTAGAAACATTAGTTGGTGCTGCTGGTGGGTTGGTAACTGGTCCAATTTGCATTCTAGTTGCTATATCCGTTCCATCGGGCTTCACAACCTTGTATTTCATGCGGACAAAAATGTTTGATAGATCGATGTAATATTGCGATGTGTCTATTGTCCACGTCCATGATGTATTGTAATCAGCGTGTTGTACTGTTAAGGGTACCTCAAACAGTTGAGATTGGACAAAAGTAGTATCAACTACGGGGGCTGTCCAATACTCCACTTCATCGGATGTTACAAACGATGAAGATGGGTCGGGTTTCTGCTTCAAGATTGTTTCGGGTTGGGCGAAGGTAGATCCTTCTATATTTGCTGTTGATGCGGCCATTTTGTACAAAATCTTTTAAATGATAAATTTTTTCATTGTTCATCATCTTATATAGGAATTTGGGTTCAAGTTAATGTGGAAATACAGGAATCGATACCGGAAACTTTTTTTTGGATCTCCTTTTACGACGACCTTTACCCGTTTTCCTTTTTCCTTTACCTGCCTTTTTCATCCACGGTGGTAAAAACTTTTTTCCACGCCTCTTCCTTCTCCGTCCTCTGCCCTTGCCAGTTGCACCTCGCCGCTTACCTTTACCAATCTTTTTTTTAACATACTTTCTTCTTTTCTTCCGTTTCTCTGATGGGTCCTCTGTCGATTTTACAGCCTGCTGACTCTCGCTGGCGACTATGGGTTCAGCCAATGATCTAGTACTAACGATACCTGGAGAACCTAATCCCACTAGACCAGTAAAATTAGCTTTATTCATTATCTGCTTTTCATAAAATGATGCATCGGGTGTCTTATATACTCCATAATTATACTTGTGAATTTTTGCGCAGTCTTTTTCGGATTCTGGGTGATCCATTTTATTACTGCAATATAGGGCGCTTTCTCAATGACAAAGATAAAAAAATTCTCACATCAGGTCCTAATTTCACGTAGGTACCGTTCTCAAAGAAAAATGAAAATTGTAGTCGATTAGTGTAAACGCTGCCGAAAGGGTGAAATTTTGGTGTGCTTGGGTGGTAATCTATGTCTTGAATGACCTTGGAATTATCCAAGAAAATGTTTGCTAAAGATACCTTATTGCATCCAAATAGGGTTTTTTGAAGTGCCGAAACTTCGGCTATATATACCATTTGGTTGCCGCGGAAAAAATTCCATCTCGGGTATACTAAATCACCATCATTCAGTAAATGATTGTACATTGATAACAAACATCTCAAAGGTTCCGATAGGAAAATCATGGAAACATTTGTTTTGGCCACAAAAATATCATTTTCTTTTTCCTGAAAATCTAGAATAGGTTTGGAATTTTCCGTCACCTTCGAAATGGGTGCTAATTTATCTTTTGATAATAAAATGTCTTGAGAATTTTCCACCTTAACCAACCCGTATTCTTGTTCCCTCAAATCTTCAAATGGGACGTGTCGTCTTTTTCTAGTGCTGTCTACAGATGGGGGTAAGTAGAACCTTGTGTAAGGATTTTGGTATGCTTCTAATGAGTCAAAAAGATGGTTCCAGTATGGCATATTCTTTTCCTTCAATTCGTGTAAATCATTACATGGTTTTGATTTGTTGAATGCATCTTTCAAGCAATTGATTAAATCCTTACCACTGGGTATTTTAAGAAATTTGCGTCTGATCGTGAGGTTGGAAAAGTCCATTTTTCCATAATGAAATTTATTGTTGAAATCATATACCATGTAATATTTATCATGATTGTGTTCTAGGACATTTTCCGTTCTGTCTAAATGTGAAAATGACAGTGACGTTATACACATTTCCCAACTTTGAGACAAATTGAATTGTATATTGCTGGGAAATTCATAAACCATATTGGATGCCATACATTCCTCATTGTTGGGTTCTAAAATTATATCAATATGGTATTCATTCGACTTTGGCTCCATCACAAGCTGTAGTTTTTATGGTTCGCGAATATTAAATCATACACGTGCTCTTGAGCGGACTTTTTGTCAAAAACTCTCAAGAAAGCCCTAAATATATATGGTGATTTTTCGGCAATGATATTTGGTGGTAGGCACGTTGTAATATATATCAAAATGATAATTACTGTCATTAATTGAATAAATGTCATGCCAACTTGTACAATCAGTTTTTTGTTTACATTACAGTTGACAGTTCTGTTTGGATTTGATAATAATAGTGGTTCGATATTATCTACCATCTGATTCATCTCTGCAGTTTTGCTTCTTGTTAATGGAGGTGAAAATGATTTATTTGACATCTTGCGAGTGGTCGTTTTCCTCAACATTTACAAAGTCCTCTGCGTAATAAACTCTGGGTAAAATCTCAGATTCTGATGCGTTTTTCTCTTTTGAAATGTAGTAAGTGTAAGGCCAAAAATTGTGCTTTATTTTGGCAATGTAATATACGTTTGATGAAAATTTCTGATCTGTAGACTTTGCAAATGTTTTGTGGATACGAACTCTTACAGGGTCGTTTAAAGAATATTTTACTTTGGGTCTTTTATTCTGTGGAATATTTTTTAGCGATCCTCGCTCCAGTTTCGGTAAAAATCTCTTTTTAAAAATTTTGCGGTCATCCAAAATGTTCAACTGAATCGGTGCTTTGTTGTTTAAATACTTGCGTGGTGTCCTATTTATAGCATCTACAATAGATCGCAAAGCGAAATAATATCTCTTGTGTTTGGTTGTTGCATAAAACCTTGATAATTTTAAACGAATAGTTGAAATGATTTTCTCAACTGGTGAATTCTTCTGATAACTAGCTAATGGGGTTAATGTTATCCTTTCATTTGATAAAAATTCTGTAAATTCCTTACTCAAAAATTCAGCAGCGAAATCACAAAATACCGTTTCAACGCTTCCGCCCCTATTTTCAATTTCACGTAAAATTTCTTCAAATTTTTTGGTCACGTGAGGTGCAGCTTTTCTCTTGCATATCCGAAAATGTATCATGTCTGAAAATGTGTCCACTGCTAATAATACCGCCGTGTTCCCATAGTTTGTTTTAGGGGGTCCTAAAAATGCCAAATCTATACTCAAACAATCGTAAATTCCGGTACTAATTACTGGGCGCGTGCTTCTTTTTGATTGTTTAGTTTGTTTAGTCAACACATGTGGTTCTTGTCTTTTTAGCCATTGTGTAACAAATTTGCGTGTTATACCCTTTTCATATTTGTGTGCTTCATTATAAAGGACTTGAGCTCTAGAAAACAACCCCTGCGTGATTTTTTTTGCAGTCAACTTTCCTTTATTGTATTTTCCATACCATAGGTACTTCAATAACGCTTCTTTGCTTTTTTTATTCATATCGAGTTACCAATTATTTTGCAACCACTGAATGTTTTGCAGTCGTGGTGATATCTTGGAACGCTTACGTTTGATTTTCCTATTTCTTTTTTTACCCTTACCAATTAGATCCTGTAATTGTCGTCTGTGGTCAGCGCGCGTGTGTTGTCTTAGCGTTGTCATGTGACGCCAGAATTCTTCAAACCCCTCCGGTTTATCTGGATTTTTTTGTATAAATGCGGGTTCACCGAGGTTTTTTAGCACAATTGTAGCCAAATATCGAATTATATCAGAATAATTTGAATTTTTTACTACCTTCGCATTATCAGTAATAATTTGATTATTAGTATCAACCCACACTCTATGCATATATCTTCTGTGCGTTTCCCTCATTTTAGCTGACAATATACCCAAATCTCCATCTTTTATTTGAATCTTGGGCACACCTTTCTTTACGCGCTCATCTTTAGGTGATAATGTGCTATCTTGATCGCTTTCATCGTCGTCGTCGTCGTCATCGTCTTGATCATCGTGACCTCGTTGTTCATTTTCCACAACAGGCTCTCGAAAATTTAGTAAGTTGCGTTTAACTGACGATTCCTGGGATGGGCGAGGTGTTGAGCTACTCTGTGTAGACGCTTTAGGGAGTTCACCCTTTTGTGGATATAGTTGAACTGGAAAAAACGTTTCCTTGGGTTGCTCAGGTGTATTGAACGGTGTTTGTTTAGTTTCAGGGGGTGTATTTTCTGCTGGCGGTTCTGTGGGTGGAGTCGATCCACCCGCAAATACGCTTTGTGCGTTTGATGATAATTTGGTAGATAGTAATTTTTTTTCCTCTGTGTTTTTGACATTATTCAATATTAATGATAATTTATTTCTCGCCGCCATAAGTAAATGATATTTTTGCTCTGGTGTTATACGTTTACTGTTCAAAATGTCTTCTATCAGTTTTTGGAATTGTTCTTTTCCCGCTTGCTCATCTACAAACTTTTTTAATACATATTTGAAGTCCTTAACACTTATATTTGATCGGTTTTGCTTCTCCATGTGTTCATTTCTTTCTTTATTTATTTATTGAATATCTTGAAAGCTACGGATTTGATCAATATTTTGATCATTAATTTGGATGCGTGCTTTACCAATAGTTTTCTGCCACTTTTAATAGACTGACAATTTGACAATAAATTTATTATTGGCATAAAATAATCTAGTGAACGATTCACTGAACTACCAAGTAACTTTCTTAAATCACGATTGTAACTTATATTAAAAGCAATATCCAAAATGGATGAAATCACATGTCGATTCGCTGAGCTTAAATAGGATCGCAATTGTTTATCTGTTTGCATGGATACTGCTTTACGTAGCTTTTTGACATATTTCTTGACCCTGGGGACTCCCTTCATTATTGATGTCGCTGTTGATCAGAAACTGTCAGCAAATTGGATGTAGATTCGTTGCTATTGTTGAAATTAGATGAGAGGTCGTATAGGATTTGATCTGCGTTGTTTTCATTGAATATATTAGTTCTCGCCTGAAATATGGGATTAGGAACGTGTTGAAATGATACAATCAAATAACCATACGGTATAAGTACTGAGTCACTGTAAGCTAGTAAAAACTTGCGCTTTTGTTCACTTTGCCCACCAAACCAGCTTGAGGCTAATGAATTTACAACTTGTTCCGTTGGATATTTAAATAGTACCAAGTATGTGCAACATCTGCGTAGAATGCGAAGAGAGCTACTATAGTACGGGTCATGCAGCTGTACGAGTATTATTAACTTTTTTGAATGACTAACTGAATTTGTGATTAGACGGCTAGTATACCAGTGCGGTATTAATAGTTGCATATCATCATAAACGACGATTTGTGCCAAATTACTATCTTCCAATGATGACAATGCTGGTACTTTGTTACGTTCCAGTAATTCCACTTTATCTGGAAACTCTGATTGTAATTGTTGATATACTGGGTGATTGTGTTGATTGCTACCTGAGCATATTAAAATCTTGTCTGGTTTCTGATCCAAATTTAAATTCCCTCTCAATGCATTTTGCAAAAATTTTAAAGTCCATGAACTTTTACCACATCTACTTGGACCTATAATAAGATAAGACTGACCATAATCAGCCATTTGAACATCTTTTTCAGTGAAATATTTTTCAGTCATGATGCGGCGGTTTTTTTCCAGAATATCCCCAGGGTACTGACCAGGCTTTATTATCATGCCAATAGTGATATCTTTTTTTTAATTGGAAATGGACTCTTTTCACAACATTGTCTGTGGTGATTGATAAAAGGTTTGGTGTATTTCTGAACTGAAGGTTGACGGTGCTTATATAATGCGGTGAAAAAATTAAAGGTGCAAAGTAGGAAACCAGTTGTTTCTTGAGTTCATTACTTTGCAATAAATACTTATTACTATTTGTCATACGAACACCTTTGGCCCTTAGTACAGTATATGCGCAATGAGGGTCTACTTTTTTCCTATATGTGAGAGAATAAAATTTATTGGCTATTCCTACAAATTCAGATATGAACTGGTCATTTGGTACGTCGCTATCTAGTCCTCCTAAAATACCCGGATTTAGTTCCGGATGCTGGTGATTAGCGGTTGATGTTCCATCGTGGATGTAATAACATGAATCGGTGTCAGTATATAGTAACTGATTATATTGAAATTGTTCCAAGAGTCTTTGCAACATAGATCTAGCGTAACTAGTAATATATAAAGCTAATATAAGACATGAATTTGGTGAATTTTGTACGTATTCATTAGCAGTTTTCAACTTGACTCTAGCTATGTTCTCATTCATGATAAAAACCTCTTCTATTTCATTCATGGGTGAGAAAACAGTTGTCATGAATTTGTTTCGGTCCTTTATAAACACATATTTTGATTTTTGACTGTTCATACCTAATTGTCCATAGGCGCTATTCAATAATAATTTACAAACTTTACTCCTAGCTGTATTTTCTTGAAACTTATTGGGGTCCAGTTCACATTTTTCAATTTCATTAAATTTTTGGCAAAATTCTAACTTTTCCTTTTCATTCTTAAAATTGTGTTTTGCTGACATAACTTTTAAGGCAAAAATTTTATCTATAAAAGTACTGAAGACTCCTTCATTTGGAAAATCTGGGGACCATACGGAAACATTGTCAAATATAATAGCGTCATATGCTCGAAGTATTTGGTAATTCCTTTCTAACGCCATATTTAAGCAATTTACTGACCAGGTACCAAACATTTTTCTTTGTTTTCTGGAACATTTACATGTATATGATCCATCTGGTGGGGGTAATTTTTCTTTGCCAGATGCGTACTTTTTGGCGCACGTGTAACATAATGCGTAAACAGAAAACTGATCTATTTTCATGGGTAAACATGGTAATAGTAAATCTTTTGGTGGTAAAATATCAACTTGCAACACACCAGCCGCGAATGGTAATGGTTTATTCGAGTAGTCGGTTAAAAACTCCAATTGTTCTTGCGTTAAGACTCTGGGTGCTTTGATTGGCATTGGAAATTTTTTCATAGTTGCTGGATATTGACTGCATATATCTACAGCATTTATTGTGTAGTTTGAGTCAAATTCCATTGGTATATTATCTTCAAAAAGATTTCCATATGGGTTAGTGGATGCAAAACAACTAAATAGCTCTGTCCTACCTCCGAAGTATGCGGAGCGCATATTCAAAGGTTCTCTAACCTTGGATGCTTTGTAAATTCTAGCAAAAGTTAAACTATCTCTTTTCAGTCTTTGAATGTCGCATTCCCACCAAACTTCAACTTTCAGACCAGTCGTCTTTTCAATCAAATCAATTCTTCTAATCGTATTTTCATAATTTTCTTTGTGTGATAAATGAGATTGTCTCAATTTTGCATGTCTAGCTGTAAAACAAGATTTACAGCCATGCACGCTGCATCCGCAAAATTCTCGTAAAAAGTCAATTTCATTTTTATTTTCATCTTTGTATACAACACAGTCAATTTTAAAATTTCTTACACCCCCTAATTTGGGGTCGTAACATGCAATAGTTTTTTCACCTTCTTGCGATCTAGAGTATTGAATGTATTTATTACCGTAATACTTTGCTATGGCTATAATACTTTTCAAAGCCCACTTACTTTGGTTATCACCAACGCTAAACGAATTTCGTGGGGGGGTTTGGACTATTACCGATGTGTCTACGTGTTGACTTTTCCATATAAAATTTGCTAAACTACTAAGACTTTTGGAGTTCAAATGAGGAATAATATTAAAGGTGTAGAAAATTTCTTTTGTGAATTTTACAAATGCTTCTTCTAAAACCATGGTATCTGATTTTATGTATTCATAACATTCATTTCTTATGTTCAACTCATTATACTTGTTTTTTTGATACCATTCCATAAACTCGTGTTGTTGTTCAATTTTCATATTTTTTACATCATAAAACTCTGGATTGGGTAATTCTTTGTAAGTACTATCCAAATTATATTCTGTTACTATTCCATGAGGAAAATTACCCTTTCGGTTTGTGCAATTAAACGCCTTGCCTACTTGTTCTAAACTCATGGGGAAATATTTTAGAGAACATAAAAAACTTATTCTGCTATTAAGACGCATATAAAATATTCTTCTTCCATTTGAAAGAAGTATTGTTGGTATTTGTCCATTTTTGATAAAGATGGATAAAATTTCACATAAATCAAAACTCAGGTTATGCGCTATGACGGTTATATTTGAGTGCATTTTGTAATCCATTAGAAAATAGTAAAATTGCGATATCGCATCCAAACCGTAAAAAAACCGAGTACAAGATTTACATTTTGCACAAGCTATTTCTTCTAGTATGCAATAGTTACATCTTTTAGTACAATAAACTGCGTATGTAGCATGTATTTTACGGTAAATGACTTGGTCACAATTTGAAGACGTGGTAGTAGAAGTAGATTGAAAATATCCCCATTTTTCTTGCTTCTTTTCTAATATCGGTTTTTGAAATGTTTCTGTGTCATAAAAAATAATTTGGAATGGTTTTCCGGGGAATTTGATTTCATACGGTATTGGTCTTGTAAAAAAACATTCAAACTGGTGAGTTCTAAATGTCTTCTCCATAGGGACGTATGTTTCACAATACATGCATTTTGTAAACCCGCAGTTTTCGTGATTTTGACTAAGAACAATTTTCCTTTTACATTTGGAGCAAAAATGAACACATTGACAAACAGTCAATGGTGTACATGATGATTCATTCAATTTTTCTACTTCTTTTTCATTCAATTGACAATCTTTGTCAGATTCATCTGTATCACCTATTATTTTAGTAATTTGAGTATTATACTTGTGTGGAAAGATGTTCACCAGATGATTTTTATAACAATTTTTATTATAGAATGACCTATTACATTTTTGACATTTTATAGTTCTCTTACCTTTTTCTATTGGACATATATTTGGTGCAAAACACATGGGGCATGCAGAATTTGAACACTTACACGGTGTGTTTTTGTTGAACATTATTTTATTACAACAATCCGTTACTGTATAACAATGCGCTAGCGTGCTCAATGATTTTATCAACAAAATATGATTCTCATTATCATCGTACAA
Organism: Sphaerolaimus hirsutus; assembly: GCA_964036195.1. NCBI lineage: Eukaryota > Metazoa > Nematoda > Chromadorea > Monhysterida > Sphaerolaimidae > Sphaerolaimus > Sphaerolaimus hirsutus. The sequence continues at coordinate 23,006,157 of OZ038460.1, forward strand.
TAAATCTATGCATGCACTTTTTTTTGTATTGGGTGCGCTTTGAAAAATCATCTCAATTCCACCGGCTAATATTGACCACACTCTACATCTATATATAATATGATTATATTTAGGGGGAAAGTTGTTTAAAGCCTTTAAAAGTATATTTACATTTTTGTACATGTCTTTGCAATTACGGTCATATTTGTAAGATACGGCTGCAAATTCTATAAATCTGGCTACATCATTTTCTAAGGTGACATGTCGACCCTTTCTACTTTTTCGTTTGTACCTCTTGAATAAACTTATTTTTTTGGTGATGGTTGCCAAAATGTATTGTCTTCCCATAAATATACATACGGGGAGACACTCATCTGGGATGGATATTAAATTTGGTGGGTTGTAAATAGCTTTCTTATGGTACATTATTCTACTTTGCGTATCTGGAAGAAACTTTTTTATCATATCAAATCCTTTGGCTATGACATCTTGTCTTTCTATGGTAGTTATATTTACAGAAAAATTGTTTAGTAGATTATCTTCTTCTACACCAGCAGATTGAAAAATCATCTCAACTCTATTTAAAATTGAAGCTATAGATACATTTTTTAAGTGCGTAATTTTTGATAATATATATCCTTTATCAAAACTTTTTGACATAACTTTTATTCCAACAAAAATTCTTTTTTTATCTTCACTTTCTTTATCATCAAAATACTCTATATATACTTTCTCAAGACATTTACCCAAAACGTATTCTAAGAACGTTATAGGATCATTTACGTGATCTTGCAAATTGGAAGCAAAACTTACGTTGTATACATAATAATTTGTATAAAATTTTCCATTTTTTTCTAACCATGGTTCATCTATCTTAAATAAACCCTTCCACTTTGGATCAGACTGTTCTATCTCTGCAATGTTGTCCTTGAGATACTCGTAATGTTTATTTAAAGTAACTGGGTCAGCTTCTTCGTAATTGATCTTGTTTTCGTCAATATCTTCCTCATCCGATGATATTTGTTGTTGTTGTTGTTGTTCATCATCCTCTATTTCTGGCTCGCTGTCTACAAGTTCATAGTTTATTTGATCTGCCATTGGGTTGTTGAACTGATTTTGGTATAAAAGTGTTCCATAGCTAGAGTGTTCCTTTTATACTGCATGAATTTGTGATGTTGTAATAGTATGATAATAATAGGCGTTGTAATATTACAACAACATTACAATGGAATGTGCAGTAACAATTTTATTATATGTATTGCACAAAGCTATTTTTGTAACAATATTACACTATTATTACAACGGGGAAATGGAAACATATAAAAGAGCATGTAAAAATGATTTTTCTCTTACATGAAAAGTTGACTAAAAAGGTCAAAAACTTCCAGACATTGATAATATCAGTTGGCGAAATAGATACTGACGGAGCGAGATTCAGAAATTTTTGCAACAAGTGCAACGTTAGCAGCGGTGACAGTGATAGCGTATCTATCCAAGGCTAATACAGTAAGCATATTTTTTGGTTTATTACTTTTTGTATATAAAGGTATCTGAATTTTTCAGATGCGCCAGTATAAGGATATAGAGGTGGAGCTACTTACATTGAGTGATGACATTTTTGTTCATAGTCAAATTAGTAGTACAGAATATCAAAATCTTTTCTTTAAAAATAATAATAGAATACATAAAAAACGATATCATATACATAAAGTACCCGACTCTATATCTATGTGTAGGCTAGCCTCAAAAATTAGGGATGTATGTCATCTATTACCCAATTCAATCAAATTGGACATTTTATTGAGAACTCATGTTCGAAAAAATAAATTGTCTAAAATATTAAAAATAAGTAAATATAGAAACAGATCATTAAAAATTAAAGTATTATATCATATTGAGAAAAAGAATGAAAATTCAAATACTAGACTGGCATTCATTTCATTTTGGATGAAAGATCTAAACTTTTATCTAAATCTTCGTAACCCGTTATTTGTATTCACTTGGTTGAGTGATGAATACGCCTCAGCTGATGAGATAATGGTTTCGGAAATGTCGTCATCAACCTCTAGAGGGGGTAGTATTGATAGGCGATAATTTTCACATACACACAGATGGGACAATCCATACAGAAGACAGAATGTGAGAATGAATTGAAAAATCAGATTGCTACACAATTGATGGATAATAATAATTATAGTTTTTATTGCGTATCATTGCTTTTTTTCCCAAGGTGTATAGGTATGTCGTACAAGGAAAAAAATAGATTTAATAAAATTCATATAAGGAAATTGGAAGGTAATAGAGCTATTGATTTGGCAATAAATAAAATCTTTTCATCAAAGGAAGATGCGCTTGCTTACATAAAAGCACACGATAGAGGCGACACTTCCGATTCCATGCATAAGTTTTATGTAACGTATAAATTTAATTTAGCTGAGGTGGATGTTACAACCGTTTTTTGCTGATGCGTCAATTTTTTCATAGGTATGGAGAGGAAGTGTGGAAATGTATTACGACAACTGAAAAAATATGTGAAAAATCGTTATGAAAACAGTGGACTATATGAGGGAAACATTATTGTTGTAAATTGGGATGACTTTGATAGCAAAGTTACAAAAGATTGGGAAAACCATTTTGAATCTTATTTAAAAGAGAAATCTTACAAATTTAATAGTAAATCCGATGGTATTAATTTTGCTTGTAGGCGAGTGGCAGATAGTGAAATAGATAAACCTTATGAGGCGTTTTTAAGTATCACTAAATTTGTCCCAAAAATTGTGGAAATTATTGATATTAAGAGTTGTGAAGAATATCATTATATGCTTGAGGAAAAGTAATTTTTCCACTCATTCAGATGCAATTTGGACCGCATACATTATCTAACAATTTCTTTGTAATAAGGAAAAATCATATGCTATCAAAATGGAGTGCATCAATATATAAAAGCTATTTTAAAACTAAACCAAAAACTCCAGAAGAAATTTGGGATGCGATGGATTCCTCGAAAAGAGAAAAAATTGATTTTTCAGCTATGATTACAATAAATACATTAGTATTAGAATTAATATTTATTCTTGCGTCAGCTAAATACATACCGAAATCCCTATTTCACATATTCTGTCATCACTCGGACATGGACATACCGTTGAAAAACTTTGTGCATCCTTTAAGTGGTAATGACAGCTTTCACATTATCATATTCGAACAAATCCCATTGTGTAATGGGTTAGATTATAAAAGAGGTGATAGGTTATTTATGATATGGTTAAATGGAATGAATTTGTGTAATGTTTTATCGAAGGACATGATACAGATAAAAGGGATAAAACTAACAGGAAGCTAACATTTTCAGAAATGGCTAACATGGTGGATATTAGAAAGAAAAATTGGTATGTAAAAGAGATATTGATTGAAGTGTATAAATTACCTTTAAAATATAGTAACTTGGATACCATATCTTTTAAAGAAAAGGAGGAAAATTTTAAAAGGTTCCGAACCAATGTTTTCCATTACAATTGTCGTATTCCGCAAAATACACCGGTAAGACAAGTTATAAGAAAAATGGGTAAGAAAAAATTCATTCCATTAAACTTAGACATTCTATTCAATTTAATGTGCAGTAGCGGTTACACAAACAACCGCATATCTGTTTTAAAGGTAGGTCGTGAGATCTTGGAAGGTGTTTACTATATACCTACATACGAAGGTCCGGAATTACTTATTGATAAATACCTTGATGGTGTTTTGTACAAAGACAAAATTAAAATGACTTTACTTGACCAAGAATGTTGCGATTGTTCATTTTATAGAGACAATTTTTCAAAATATACATTATGGTTAAATGGTGTAAATATGAACTATTATTATGATAGAGATGAACGCATATTACCGGAGTGGTATTTTGGAGGAATATTAACATACAGCATGTATGAAGATGGAATAGTTGCAAGGCGGTATATAAGAAAAGATGGATGGACAATTATAAATGAACATTCTCTATTTACAGACAGTTATTACATCGGTCATGTCGGGTGAGTTGTTGAAATATGAATTATTGAGTAATCATGCAAAACCACCCACGAAATGTACACCGAAGGCTGCCGGTTATGACATCGCGAGTAGTGAGGAATACTTCATCCCACCAAGAGAGAGAATAATTGCAAAAACGGATTTGAAAATACAAGTACCAGATGGTTGTTATGGACGATTGGCATCTCGCAGTGGTCTATCAATGTTTCATGGTTTAGAAGTTGGTGGTGGAGTGATAGATCCTGATTATGATGGTGAAATAAAAGTGATCCTATATAATAATACAAAGAGTTGGTATCATGTTTGTCAAGGTGATAGAATTGCTCAACTTATATGTGAGCGATTTTCTAACGCCACATGCCACAATGTGGATATAGGTTGTTGTTCTCACGGTGGTCGCTCCATCGGCTTTGGATCTTCTGGTTATAATTAAATAAACATAATAAAACCTTGATTAAAATAGAGACTTGAATTTGGACGAAAATTTACATTCCCATATATAAGTATAAAGGAAGATGTAGTATAATTATTTTATTTTTTAAAAAAATATTTGTGTGTCCCTTTTTCTGAAAAAAGGGGGGTGAAAAGTGAGCCGTTATGTAGGTAATCACTACTTGCACCTTTATATGGACGTGTTCTCTTCTCTGGCCATTGTTGAAGCATTTTCCCCGCCCACTGAAACACACATGAGAAATAAATACATCAAAGACACAGCTGTATTTCTCATACCATCATAAATTTAGTCTCGAAACTTCTTTAAAAAAACGCACATATGGAATTGTCAGAAGCACGCACTCAAGATTATGTTTTGAAACAATATAAATTGGACAAAATGCCAACAAATCAACCGCCATTTGATCAAAATCACCGAATTCCAATTAAGATTTCCACTCTCTCTGTGTGATGCAACAGGTGCTAATCCCACACCCTGTAAAATGCCCTGTAAAATGTAAAATGTCACGCAAGGTGTCAAAGATCATGTAAAATGCCCTGCAAAATGGCACACGTCAGTTTTATATGACTTTTGACTAGTGATGTAAAAAGCGCCAGGACTTCGGCGCCAAGCGCCAAAAGCGCCATAGCGCTTTTCTAGCCCCAGCGCCAAGCGCCAATGGCACCAGAGGAAAATGGCGCCATGCGCCAGAAGCGCCATGGCGCTTTTTTATTTGGCGCTAGCGCCAAGCGCCAGCGCCTGGCATTTTGTTCCTAGCGACGGTCAAAAATAGCGCCAGCCAAGCGGCAAAAGCGCCATGGCGCTTTTCATCGGCATGGCGCCAAGCGCCGATGGCGCCACAGCAAAATAGCGCCAAGCGCCAAAAGCGCCATGGCGCTTTTTGCTTTGGCGCTAGCGCCAGGCGCCAGCGCCATGGCGCTTTTACATCACTACTTTTGACACTTTGCATGACATTTGAAATTTTACAGGGTCTGGGACTGCCCCCAGGATAACTTCAGATGACTGATAAAAATTATTTGGAAAGCAATTTGGCCCTGACATGGACGGACACTGCCACTTTGATCGCGACGCTGGGCAGCTTTTTTCTTGCAGTTTTTCATCAAACGTAAGTGTAAACTAATGGTTCAAAAGTGTCGGAAAATGGCGCCATAGGCCAATCTATAAAAAAAACAATCTAGAAATGAGAAGGACTTTGGCGTCAAGCGCCAAAAGCGCCATGGCGCTTTTTGCGTTGGCGCGCACTCCAAATTCTAAACAGTATTTTCTCGAAATACCCCCCCCCCCTTGAATTAACCCCCCGCCCCTCCTCGAAATACCCCCAGGTGTTTTTGAGCTGGGGAAAAAATAAACCCCCCTCGAAATACCCCCGTCTGAAATGATGTACATCATGTATGCAGTGTACATGATGTATTTATTCATTATTGCTGCGGGTTTCCACCGCAGCTACACATAGTTTACTACAAAATTCCGGAAAATTTCTGGCCGAATTATAACACCCCCCCCGCTCGAATAAGCCCTTCCCTCGAAATACCCCCCCAAAATTTCCACTCTGAAACAATAAACCCCCTGGGGGTATTTCGAGCAGTTTCTATTTCTTTATCTTGACAAAAGAAAATACTGTCCTTAATCCCTAAAGCTTACCTACCATTTTAAGCTAAAAAAATGCAATACACGCAGGTGCTGCAACAAGCGCAGGAAACTCTTTCGAAAAACGCCCCTGGGGATCAGTTCCAGCCGAGAGAAAAATGCTAAAATGGAGGGGAACAAAACTGGGGCCGGCGCTGCCAATTTGGAGGGTAAAGTGCCAGCGAAAAGAAGCAGTGACCAATTGGTTCGTTCTGGTGCCAGTTCCGCAAAATGAGAAGTGAGAGGTGAAATGGAAAGTGAGAAAGTACTTGAGTACAGAAAACGTATTTCGGATAGGCTTTTTCAAAGGATAAAATAGAGAAAAAGAGCTAGCAGGAAAAAATAACCAAAAATGGGTATATTAACACATACCGTATTTCCTCAAATTACCCCCCCTCCCGGGGGTGTATTTTTTCAGCGTGGAAATTTTGAGGGTGGAAAACGGGGGTGGGTGGGTTCGAGGGGGGGTTAATTATTTCGCCAGAAACATTTTTAAATCCCAGTACTAAATTGTCATCAGAAACCTAAACAGACGTCGAAAAATGCAACAAAAACCGTTATGTATAACACTCTATAGACTTGTATAAGTATGTAGGTAGGTAGGTTTATAGCGTGTGTTCTGCATTGCCCAGGTGCCAATCCCAAGCCCTGTAAAGTGTAAAGTAAAGTGTCAAACGTGAAGTAAAGTGTCAAGTCAAATGTCAAATGTAAAGTAAAGTGTCAAGTCAAATGTCAAATGTAAAGTAAAGTGTCAAATGTCATGTCAAATGTAAAGTAAAGTGTCAAATGAAAAGTAAAGTGTAAAGTCAAGTGTCAATTGTCATGAAAAATGATAAATATTCATGAAAAAAGAAAAATTTCAAAAAGAAAGTCACGCAATCCAACTGAAATCAACTCCGACATGAAAGTATCATGAAATTGCGATGTCAAATATAAAATAAAGTATTTTTAAATGTGGGTTCATTCTAAAATGAGTGAGGATAGACGCGTGACACAATTGCTATAAACGTATAGAGAAAAAGTATAGAGTCTGATATATTGTGAATCCGCAATGTCAAATATTTGATAAATTGCAAGAACTTAATCACATTCCGCGGTGGAAATCCTGCGTCTTTAACCCTCATTTGTACAATATGTAATTGTATTCAATACAAACTTGGATGTGGGCCAATTTCCATGTGCCCCATTCTAAATGGATAGTCATCTTTCAAACAAAAATCCCAGAACACCCCCATTCAGTTGCACTTTTGTTGTTGTTTGGGACAGTTGGTTGTGCCACCCAAGTTTGTATGTTTGTAGGTATTCACAATTATTTTCCGCTCCTTCTTTTTCATATATTTTTGTAACAGCGTGACACATTTCCTCCCTCATGTGTTACCGACATTTTGAAATACAACGATTTTTTTCAGATCGCTGTACTTATTAACACTGGCCCTCATCCAATTTGCTAGTTACATGTTGTATTTTAAGCGATTTTTCCCCCAATTTTTCAAAGTTGATAAAATTTGCTTCCTTTTGCGAATTTTCATGTTCATAATAGCTATTTTCGTCTATATATATGACATAGTCATATACATATAATATATGTATAGTGATTTCGAAATTTGTGGCAGACTGCCAACATAAATTTTTGGCCGGTAGCCAAGTTTTAATATTGTATGGTTACCTTTTTTCAGAGATATGCCTTATCTGAAGTTGGTTGATGGCCAAAAATTTTGAAATCGCGATAAAAAAGCTATTCAACTATGAATATAGACTATTATGAAAGTGAAAATTGTGAAGGTCAAAATGAAGCTAATTTCAGCAATTTTGAGCAAAAACTACCATTTCGACAGCTTTTGCTCTTGTTCATACAACACATAACTGGTAACTTGGACAAGGGCCAACTTAACATATATAACCGGATCCGATTTTAAAATTTAAGCAGTCAATTTTGATTGGATACTCAACACATGTCACATTTATGATCTGTCAATCAGCCAATAATCGCTATTGTGGATTCGCGATACATCCAACACAAAACAATACATGTCGGAGTCGATTTCAGTCGGATTGCATAACTTGCTTTTAAATATTTTATTTTTTTTGTGAATATTTTTCGTTTTTCATGATAATTGGCACTTTACTTTACATTTGACACTTTACTTTACATTTGACATCACATTTGACACTTTACTTGACACTTTACTTTACATTTGACATTTGTCTTGACACTTTACTTTACATTTGACACTTTACTTTACACTTTACAGGGCTTGGGACTGCCCCCTGATGACAAACCGCTGCTTTTGTTATTTACATTCTCTATACACTCAATTTGAGGGGGGGTATTTCGAGGGGGGTTTATAAATTCATAGTGGCGATTTTGATGGGTGTATTTTGAGTGGGGGGATTGCGAGGGGGTATTTCAAGGAAATACGGTATTTATATAGTCAGAAATAGGTGAAAATAATCAAAACGCATAAACTAGTGACTTTGAAGGTGAAAATGTGTAATGCAAAGAGTTATTTAGTTACTATGAGCAGAGTTGGCAGAATCTCAGAAAAAATTTAAAAAAATGGAAAAGTGAAAAATATAATAAAAAAGAATGAACATGGATAAAATTAACATAAAATACAATTTGAATACAATTTTACTAAACACCTTCCCGGACAAGTTCACCACCCATTTTTTTATTTCACTTCGAATGCAATATCTCCGTCCATGGGGGTGTTATAAGCAACGATGGGTAAGTTCTCAAATAAAAAACACTTTCTGTGTTTTGAGTTTTTCAAAAATGAATACCTGTGTTTTGAGTTTTTTCCATGAAAAAAACTTGAGTTTCCGTGTTTTATTTCTGTGTTTTTTGAAAAAACTCAAGTTTTCTTGTAAAAACTCAAGTTTTTTGGTAAAAACTCAAGTTTTTTAGTAAAAACTCAAGTTTTTTGGTAAAAACTCAAGTTTTCTTACAAAACGTTGCATTTTACAGCATTTTAATGTGAAACGGGGGTTTTCTTATCATATATAGGTTTTGCTACAGGTTTTGCTGATATAGATGTTCCACATATTGAGCATCTGCATATTCAATCATGTGTCAAAAAGTCCACAAAAATGTCCACAACAGTCCACAAAATCAAAAAATAAGCATGTCCACTCCACAGCATAAGCATAAAAAAATGTCCAAAAACGACAATTCACACTGTACAATAAAAAACTTCAATGGATGTGCACTGTATGTTGTACTGTATGAGTTAAACTGCATCTATACTTGAACATGCACATCCGTTGAAGCTTTCAACGTATCTGAACTAGTTACCCGTCCCAAAACACCTCATATTAAATTTCAACAAAAAATAACGTTCAAGAGAAAATGGGTTCATACGGAGATGCCTAGCACCGAATATCACTGGGCACTGGCTAAAGGAATGCTCCACACCGCCAGTGGACACTGGCATGCCAAGTACACCACCTTGTCACCAAAACCACACCAAAACTTGACAGCAGCAAAATCTGTTTTCTTCATCAAATCATCATTTCTTTTTGCAAAAACCATGTCAGCTCATCAGAAACATGATTATGGAGAGCCTGATTAACTAACTCATGTAAATACATATTAAAATACTATACACACATACATTATGTACCTTGGCACATACTCACATTGTTCAGTTCAAATCGTGCCTGAAAAAAAACTCAAGAAACATTTCCGTATTTTCTGTGTTTCCGTGTTTCCGTGTTCTCCGAAAAAAAACTCATTTGTGTTTCTGTGTTTTTCAAAATTGCTGAGTTTCCGTGTTTCCGTGTTAAACAAAAACACGGAAACTCAATGAGTTTCCGTATTTAATATGTGTGTTTTTGCCATCGTTGGTTATAAGGCTGAAACTTTGTATAAATTAAGTTGTAAGACCCCCTTACTCCCCAACAATGGGGGGAGGTGCGGCGACTCGCTACAGGGTGGGTCACCCTATATGCAAAAAAAAATTGTGGCGTTTTTGGTGTCCCAAGCAAGTTCACCACCCACTTGATTAGCTACACTTTGAAGGCTATATCTCCAGCTGTGAGGGTGGTAGAAAGCTGAAATTTGGGGGATGTCTTGCCAACAACCCCCCTCACAATACACCAGTGGGGTGGCTGCCGACGACCCACTAAAGCATGGGTCACTGCATATAAATTTGATAATTTTTTTAAGAACAAACCAAGTGTTCCAAACAAGTTCACCACCCAACTGCATTATAAAAAAAATGTTGTGAGAACATACCTGATATAAAATTGAAACAGATTTGAACCCTAGTTCTGCTCATTACAATGTTTTCAGTAGGGCACCCACCCTGTCCCATAAACAGCAGATTGAAAATTTCACTTTAAATTAATTTTTTGTATCACACTTAAAAAGTTGGTTTACAAAGTTCACTAGGGGAAGGTCTAAGGTTCAAAGTTATGTAAACAACATAACCTCTAAAATGCTTCCATAAGGAAATTTATTTGGGGTGAATGAAAAAGTGAAAATTTTGTCAAATTTTCTTCCTGAAATGACATCATTTTGACATCATAGAATTCACCCCAAGTAAATTTCCTTATTAGAGGTTATGTTGTTTACATAACTTTGAACCTTAAACCCTCCCCTAGTGAACTTTGTAAACCAACTTTTTAAGTGTGATACAAAATATTGGTTTAAAGTGAAATTTTTAGTCGGCTGTTTATGGGACAGGGTGGGTGCCCTACTGAAAAAAATTTTTTTGGCTGAAATAGTGTTCCAACCCGATTCATTTTTATATTGGGTATGTTGATGCAACATTTTTTTAATGCAGTTTGGTGATGAACTTGTTTTGGGACACTTGGGCTGTTTTTAGAAAATTGTTAACTTTATACGCAGTGACCCATGCTTTAGTGGGTCGTTGGCAGCCGCCCCACTGGTGGATCGTGAACGGGGTTGTTGGCAAGACATCCCCCAAAATTCAGCTTTATACTGCCATCACAGCTGGAGATATGGCTCTCGTAGTGTAGCCAATCAAGTGGGTGGTGAACTTGTTAGGGACACCAAAAACTCCAAAAAAATTGTTGCTTATAGGGCGACACACCCTGTAGCGAGTCGCCGCACCTCCCCCATTGTTGGGGAGTAGAGGGGTCGTACAACTATATATATACAAAGTTTCAGCTTTATAACACCCCCATGGACGGAGATATTGCATTCGAAGTGAAATAAAAAAATGGGTGGTGAACTTGTCCGGGAAGGTGTTTACAATTTAAGAAAAACGAATTTTACATAAAACCAACACTGCTCGTGAGGTAAAAGTTTAAAAAAATACTTAAGGTACTTTTTTCTGTACTCAGGAGGTGAGTAAAAATAGATACTTCGAAAAAAAAGTACAGTACTTTTAAAAACTCTGCTCCACTTGCAGAATTGACACCTGATTTACCCCCCCCCCCCCCACACAGCACTCTACAACGGAATCACTAGTCACGGTGGATACGCGAAGTCAAGAAACGCAGCACGCTGTGTCGCCCCAGGTGCCATTTTCACATGTAGAAGGTGATAAGACTTGTGTATGTGATAATGTCATGAATCCGTGTATTCAGCTGTTTTTCGATTACACGATTCACGAGGTTTTTTACCGCACTTTTCCCTCTATTCCCACTTCACCGGCCGCTTGCCGCTGCAGTGCACTGCACTGGGCCCGGAGGTCCAGATTATAAATGCGTGTTGTAAATTTTAAGGAAACGTGTCCGAAGACGGTAGGTTTTTCAGAACGTGCGATGAACCACTCGGTGGCTCACGCTGTTCCGTTTCCCGCAGCACGCACAGCACTTACACTCAGCATAAGCAGCGCAGTAATTAGAGCAGTTGTTAATTAGCTAACTAAGGGAAAAAGTTAGTACTTAGTGCCAATACGAAAAGGGGTCCAAGTTGGGTTGAGAAGAGAGTTTATTTTTTGGGCGATGGAAGAACAGTAGCGGCAGAGTAGAAGCAAAATTAGCTTACGTCGCATCGACGAAGTTGTTGGAAAAAACAATTTCAGCTACTTATAAGGCGATCAAGACTACCATAATCGACTTGAATGAAAAGCTAAAAAAGACATAACATTGCGAAGTTACAAAATCACTTTCAAATCACATAAGCTCTGATGTAAGCACTTAGTAAAATCGTACGTAACGCAGCTGCTTATAAAAAGAGTACTAATTAATATCAGCTAACAAAAGTAATTAAAAAGCTTCATGCGACATGGGGCTAAGTCTATAAGTTACAGGCTTATTCGGTGCAACAATTACTCACTTCCATAATTACCTACAAATCCCTACTTAATATAAAACGACCTAACACAAATAACAATGCAGTGCAACGCATTTTTACAAAAACAGAATGAACAAAGTACGTACAAAGGCAATTACGGCATCATAATCCAACACAGCAATTTAAGCTAAATAATTAGACAGCTAACACATGCTTACAATTAATGTTAATTAATTAAGATACAGAACGATTAATTAAGCTCGTGGGAATGAAAGGCATTGGCGTGAAACGATCTGTACAATAGTTTCTACATGTCACATGGAAACTTTGCTTGGGGGTTTTGTATTCATAAGTTACGGTAGCTAGAGAATGCTCGCGGGCGCGAAGTGCTTATCACCTTCAGTCCCGTGACCCACTATTGTGACTATCCGGTCAGCTAGCGCCCGTGAGAAAGGTTTCAGCCCGATGGCCACACCCTTCCGAGCGCGAGGAGATATTTATGCTAGGGCGGCGGAAAAGTATTTTTTGGACTGCGACTTGTCACTTGGGGCGTTATCAGAAGCTGTTCCTACCACCCACCGATACTAGATGACGCACGACAATCTAGTCAACATGGGGAGGAACGCGGAACAGTGCTTTTGTATTTTTTTGAGTGAAATTCATTGTTCCTGGCTTCCGGTCGCCACCTACCTATCAGCCGTCAGTCTCCGCCTCTGCCCACAGGTAAGTAAAGGGTAGAATGTGCTTTAGACCGCCCAGAGAGTCACAACAGTGTGCCGGCGAGCCCAAAGGCGGCCACACGCCGCGCCGCGGCATTTCAAAGTGAAAAATGTGAAATTCCCCTCTCACCTTATGCCATGTGGAATGCAGTTACACCTAAGTTAGACATAACCTAGCTAAATTGACTTAAATAGATTTGGCGCACGAAAATAGTAATTAAAATTGGGGGGGTAAGGAAACGAAATTGTGCAGAGCACTACAACCACTATAAAACAAGGCGAACTCGGTCAGCCCCGGTAGCGGCGTCGATCTTGCGATGCAGTGCTCTGACGGGGTACTGCGCAGCCCACTGCAGGGCTGTGCATGCCATGCAGTCCCCGTTGCCGTCGAAAAGCCGCCGTAATGTCTGAGAAAGTTTGCCCAAATTTAGTTTACAAAATACATAGTAGTTTACGTTCCGTGAATTATTATTGCATTTGTTTGTCTAAAATTTTGTGGGGTGGTATTTTTCCCATCGTAAAAACGCTCTTACAACCCACCAGCCATTGCGGTTTACCTCCTGGCTAAACTATTGAGGTGTGACCGGTGATTATTTTTACGATCGCATGCACAAAATTTTTCGTTAAATAAAAGTTGTTCATCTTTTCGAAATTTTCAAAAAGTGGTTGTTTGCATGCAAAATGGCTTGCGTGTATTTCACAGTCGAAAATCAAATTCCGAAACGCGGCTGGCAACTACAGAAATGCAATAATAAGCTGAGAACGGTATGGGAGTTAATCAACTGCCCTGCCTTTTGCAGTCGTGACTTTATAATGGAATTGCCAATTGGGTTCTGGAGGTATTTCCATTTTCAAAATTATTTTACTCTTTTCAAATTTACAAAAACTTTGTTTTTTATTCAGAAAAGTGCCAATTTTGGACGGTCAACTGGGGGCGGCGGTTACGTTCGTCAATTCGGGGGGACAAAATGCGGCCATTCGGTGCCGCAGCGAACGTCTTGGAAACTATTTGGTGTGTGATTTCGAGATACTTGGTTAATTGTTTTGTTTGTTTCACTGTTGGTTATAGTTTCCATTACGTTATTAGTTTCCAAAAACTTTCAAAAAACTTGCAAAACAAAAATGTCCTGGGTTTACTCAAACTCCCTCGTCGGTGCCCTCCATCGGCACGTCTTCTTCGGCAGCAACCTCGGGCTGCATGTCGTCCTCTTTAGCCGGCGCCGGCGCAGCGACCGCCACGGGCTCATCGGGCTCGATGTCGCCGTCGGGGGCTAGCGGCGCCTCCTCTTCCGGTGCGGAGAACGTGGCGTCGTCGCCATCGCCATCGGAGGTGCTGGCGATGTCCTCGACCTCGTCCGTGGGGTCGTACGGCAGCGGCTCGTCCGCCGGCTGGGGCGCGTTTTGTACGTCCACGGGCTCGTCCATATTGACGTCCGGTTGGGCGAGCTCGGTCTGGGCGGCTTCGTCGTCATCGTCGTACTGGTGCTCGGGGCAGTGGGCCTGTGGTCTCCAGTCGGGCGACCAGGTCCATATCCTGGATCCCCAGATTTTTTCTGCGTGGTACTGGTAAAGACCAGCCGAAGCGAATTCATACGAAAAGAAAATGTGGAAGAAGTCAGACCACAACAAGGTCTCCACGTTGGCCACCACGACTCTGGCGCAACGCGAGCGGGAGGTGGCCACGTTTCCACGCTCCAGCTGGGCCACGAAGCCGACTCGAGTGGTCTGCTGAGAATACTGGGTGGTCAACCTGTCGCGCGCGGGCGGCTCGCTGCTGCGCACGCACGACACGATGGTCACCTCAGCTTCTCTGGCTTGCGCTTTGTCGGCGGTGAGCACTCGAGTCGCCCAGAATTCTCGCCCGTAGTGCTTCAACGACGGGTCGGTTGCCAATTTGTCGATCAGCGCGCGCTGCTGCGCCGCATAAAAAGTGACCACCAAAATGGCATCCGCCCGACTCAAATCACTCCAGGGCACGCCGCCCTGGTTCGCCAATTCGACAAAATGTTTAACCAACTGCACTACGATGAGCTGCTCGGGTACGTTGACGGTCGATGTGCCCTCCTTGGTCTCCAGTCCGGTGTGGTTGATGACCGTGGACAGCGGGATCGGGACGTTGTCGCCCGGCATGCGCGGCAAGTTGTCGTCCCGGCACGGCGATTTCTGATGATAGGGGCGGAGCCGGCCCTCGTACGCCGCGTGCGAATTGGCGTTGATCAGCTGGGGGTGCCCGCGGAAAACCGTTTCCAGCCGCAGCAGGGGGCACATTTTGGACGCTGTGAGTCCATCAATCAAGGATGGAGAGGGATTAAGGAAGGGTTCAACCCATCGCTGGGTCTGAACTTTGCGGGTGAGTTGCTTGCTGTCGCCGAACAGCAAGACTAAGCCGTTGTGGGGGAGCGACACGGGGTTCAACGCTGTGACCATGGAAATGTTCGTGGCGAGCGACGCCTCGTCCACTATCATGGCACAGTACCTGATGTGCTTGATGCGCACATCATGTGTCGAATCGACAGTCACGTGGATCTGTCCTGGCTGCAACAAATCCAGAACGTACTTGTGCAGCTTGACGGTGCCCTTGGCGTACCTCCGGGCGGCCCTGCGCAGCACGCGGCCCCAGTCCGTGTCCTCGAGGTCCGGGTCGTTCACATCGACGCCCGTGCGGCCCGCTACGACCTCGTCGTTGTCGTCGTCCCATTCTTCGTCGTCGTCTTCGCCAGTGACGACCAGGTGCGGCACCTTCTCCATGAGCGCCTTCATCACCTGCTGGGGGGTTTGATTGGGACCTGCGACGATAGAGTGCACAGTCTCGTACTCAGTTTTCACCGCCCAGTACTGGTCTACCAGCTCTATCCACTGGGCGTCGATCCGCGCGACCGAGAAAGGGGTGTCCTGCGCTATTTTGTGCAGCGCGGGCAGGTCGTCTACGGCGAGGTCGCTGTAGACCTCCTGGGTTTCCAACAGGGGGCTCAGCACCCTTACAGCGAACGCCGCTCTCAATTTCAAATATTCGACGTACCCGGGCTCTTGCAGCATGTCCTTAACTTGTGCGGCGGGCAGTTCGGACCACTGCTTGCGGCCCAGCAGCAGGCGGCGCACGGCATCGTGCACGCCGTCGCAGCCGGTGCGCTGCATGTTTTGCACAGCGCGCCTAGCGCTCTCGTCCGTCGCCGAGTTGACGGTGCACGTGACGATGGTGGAGTGGTACTTGGCGTTGGAAGTGATGTCGGAGGAAAGGGTGGAATTACTGTCTGGGAATGGGCGACCATTAAACTGGTTGAAGTACAACGAGCACATGTACGCCACCTGGTTCTGCACAGTGGTCTTGCCAGTGCCGAACGGGGAGTCGCACATGAGCAACAGCGGCCACGCCAGCTTCAAGGCGGCTAAAACGGCCGCCAGGGTTTTCGCCTGGCCGCCCAACGGCTTGAACTCGCCGGGCTTACTCACCAGCAGCGCTTCGGACGTGCCCTGACGGATTTCGTCTTCTAGGGGCGCGGCCGTGGCGCGGATGTGCGACCACTGGGTGAACGTGTCGGACAACCGATCATCATACACAATGGCAATGGCGATCTGGTCACCCAGTTTTAGGACATTGCCCGAGCGTATGTTGGACGGTCTCCAACCTTCGTTCAGGCGCTCGATAGCGCCTTGCAAAGAGCGCATGGTTCGCACATAGTTGGGCGACTCATTGGTGGTGCGCACCATGTAGTCGCCGTTCTCGAGCTCGGACGGGAGCGCCGCCTGGCTCAACTTCAAGTCCAAATTGCCCACAATTACAGCCCGCTCCGGACTTACCTCTAAGGTGGCCACTCGCAGTTGCAACTTTGGCTGCGTCGGGTCGGGCCTGTCGTCGTCGGGCATCGCCTTGGTCAACGTCAGCACCGACATCGGTCCGGCGCCGACCAGCAGCTGGGGTAGCGCATTGATTTGCGCATTCGCGCGTCTCTGCTGCTCGTCCATCTGCTCCTGCTCGTCGTTGACGGCGTCGGCCAGGTCCGGCCTGTTGATCGTGATGCACGCCTTGGTACCTGCGTCGGTCGCTTCCCACTCAATTAGCGCGCGCACCGCCGTGGCGCGTGCCGCTCGGAAACGCAACAAGGACTCGTGGTACATGTATGCTGCGGCCAGCATCACGTACTTGGTGCGCAGGTGCGGCGGGTGCACCCGGTTCAATTCCACCTCGTGGGGGTCGTGGAAGTAAAAATCTTCCAGCGCCGATTTTTCGAGCAAGAAAACGCCATACGCATGTGCGTAATAGACGTTGTCAAACACGTCGTTGTTCAGGTCGTGAAACTCGACGTGTGCAATCCCCAACATACCTGCACTCGGGATCGGGTTGCCGGGCATGGTGTATTCGCGGTGCGCGAACGCCAAGCGCTCCGGGCCGCAGTCGTTGCGCTCGCCCGCGCCCAACTCCGGCAGCTCCTTGTAGCGACGGGGCGTGAACGCCACTCGCAGCCGCAGCGACCGCCAGTTTGTTGAGTAGCGCTGGTAGCCGACCTCGTCGCGCTGCGCGTCGTATTCATGGTCGGCCGGGGCGCGTCCCTGTACGGTTACGACGACGGGCACTGCCACCAATAGGGGGCTAGCGCTTTTATTCATGTCCAATTTAATGTCAAAGAACTCCCAGTAGTCGGGCTTGGCAGTGCAACGCTGCACATACCTGGCCGTAAACTTCATACCGTGTCTGACAAGCGGCAAGTGCAGCTCCGGGCCGTACTTCTCGTTGACGCTGGCGTACTGCGCCACCACGACCGACGTGCGGCGGTCGCGGGCGCCGCGCGCGATGTTGGTCGAGTAGGTGAAGAACGGATACACGTTGTCGGCGTCGTTCCATTCGTCGTTCTCGGCCAGCTCGGCCAGCGCGTCGTCGTGAAGTCGCACGTGGGCTTGGTAGTATTCCCGGTCTGCAGTGTCGTGTCTCCAATAGACACGGTCCACCCAGCCGGCGAACATCCGCTTCGCGTAGACGGGCGGCGGGGGCCGCTGGTTCTCACCCCACTGGTGATCCACCTTGGGGGGCGGTATGGTGGCGCCCGGTTCGCCACGTTGGGTGGTGGCTTTCGTGAAGCCCGAGCCCGCGGCGCTGGCACGCCGGCCATTGCGCTGCCGTTTGGCGCCCATGCTCCTTCCGGCCATGTTACGTTTTTAAGTTTTAAGGAAGAGTGCAATTAATCACAATCAATCACCGGCACTGCAGTGGACTCTCGGAGCCCACTAGTGTACCAGCGAATTACAACCGCACTCACACACACGAACACGCAGTCACACGCACTTGGGATCACAAGTTTGTCAAACTTACGTGATGAGGGAATTAATCGAATTACGGGAACACAGTTAATTAATTTGTTCTGTGGCTACGTCGATAGCCACTTAAGGGCTTTACCGCAATGAGAGTCTAAGTAGGGCCGAGATTCTGCGTACAGGTGGGGATAATGTTTTCAAGCGTTGGTTTACAGCGATCCGCATGCACTACATAAATCTTATCATTAGTATCATTATAAATAGTTACAAGCGGATGAGCATAGCGAATGCATTCGTAGGGGCCTAAAAAGAAAGCAGCAAATTTTTTACAAGGGCCGGTCTGATCGGTCAAGCGCGGAGTAAAAATACGAACCGCTTGGCCCGGCTTCAAATTCAAATGGCGGGCGCGGCGATTGGCGTAGTATTGCTCTTTCAATTGAGCATTCCTAAGCGCGGTATGCGCCGCATTGCGCGCCGCCGAGAGACGCTGCGCGAGCTCGGTGGGTTCACCGTGCTTATCTGTCGACTCGGGTAGCATTGCGCCAGGCGCGGGGGGCGTCAACATTCTTTCCCATAGCGACGCGGCTGGGCGCCCAAACAAAAGTGCGTACGGCGTAGTGCCCATTGCCGGGTGTTTCGACGTATTGTACGCATGCACCGCGGCACCCAAGTGGTAATCCCAATCGGAATGAGTTTGGTTCACGTAATGGGACACGATTTCCATCAGAACACCGTTTCGGCGCTCCACCATTCCGTTGCCTTTTGGCATATACGCAAATGAGCGATGCTGAAGGGTATTGAAATACAATAACAATCTTTTGAATGCCCCTTCGACAAAGCTTGGCGCGTTATCGCTCAAAATGGTGCCGGGTACGCTAAATATGGGAAGAATGTGTAGCAAGAATGCAAATGCTACAGTATCCTGCCGGATATCGGGTACCGGAACAGCGATACCAAATCGCGTGCACTGGTCAACGAAAACCAACACGTGTTTATGCCCGCGCCGCGTGCGTGGCAGCGGGCCAACGGCGTCGACTGCGATGACATCGCCGGGAGATCGCGCGATTTTCCGGCACGCCATCAAAGTCTGCATCGACTGCCTGAGTCCTTTTCGCGCACAACACAAAGGGCACGTGGCGACCCAATGCGCGCTTTCGGGGCGCATATTTGGGAACCACGCAAATTCCTGTAATCTTTCGAACGTTTTCATTATTCCCAAATGTCCCGCTGTAGGATGATTGTGTGCTAGTTCGAATACTAGCGGGCACAGTGAGGCTGGAATACACACAGGATCATACAACTTGATCCCCGGTACTATTGAAGCCTCAGCCCTTTTTCGCATGATTCCATATTGATCAATGAAAAACGGTGGTACACATTGTCCCGGTGCATCCTTACAAACTTCCATCAAATTCACTATATACGCTTCTTGCATCTGCAAGCGCTTCAATTCAATTATGGGGACAAACGGGGGCAAAACGTGATCAGTGTGAAAACCGTTGACGCGCACTTCGGTAGACGCGGGGCCACCAGCCATTGTTTGTGGACCTACGGTAGTGAGTCCGGTAATTGGCTCCACCCCATTGTTCGCCGGCTGTCGCGTGTCCATTGTCCCAGGGATGTGGTCACGCGCCGCAGACTCCGCCCTCGCACGCGCGCGTGTCCTCATTGGTTCCTTGATGGGCGCGCGTCTGGAAACAGTAGCTACCGTATCCCACGGGTCAATTGCGGTCTGCGTCGCGACAGTTTTGTTGTGCGATATTTTAATGAGTGCAAATTGCTCAAATGCCTCGTCAAGTTCCAATTTCTCGTCGAAAGTTATTGGCGCATCGCGCCTTCGGGACAGAGCATCTGCGAGCTCATTGCATTTTCCTTTCAAGTGCTTGAATGTAATTTGATACGGGGCAATGGCCAATGCAAACTTATGCAATGCGGCGTGTGGTGTAGCCTCCAAATTGGGGTTCTTCACCCAAGGGATACTTTTGGCATCAGTCCACACTTCAAAGGGGCGTCCCGCCAAGTAGCAATGCCAATTTCGGACGCTCTCAAAAATTGCGTAAGCCTCTAGAGTGATGGCGGGCCATCTGCTCTGAACCTCAGTCAACTTCCGGCTGTAGAACGCGCACGCATGCAGTCCAGATTTTTCGTCGGCTCGCTGCACCAGCACTCCAGCGACCGCAATTTGTGACGCGTCTGTAATTACAATGAACGTTTTATTTGGGTTCGGGTATTGCAAACAGGGGCTGTGTAACAGTATTTCTTTTAATTGGAAGAAGGCTCTCAGAGCCTCAGGATTGTCGTTGAGATCTACCGGCGCGTTTCCATCGTAGTTCTCGCGCGGACCGGTGCGTGTCAAATTCGATAGCGGCACTGCTATTTCGGCGCACCTGTGTATCATGCGTCTGAAAAATCCCACTGCTCCCAAAAACCCTTTGACTTCCTTGACAGTTTTCGGGAGGGGCCATTCTGAGATAATATTGCGTTTGTCCATGGGAATGCAAATGCCCTCACGGCCGATCATAAAGCCCAGAAATTTTACCGCAGTGATGCGTGCGAAAAAACACTTACGGGGACTAATTTTGAAATTATTTTTGATCAATCGATCCAAAATTTGGCCAATGTCACTCAAATGGGTTTTCCAATCCTGGCTGTAAATTAACAAGTCGTCAATGTACAATAGCACATTGCGATGAATCAATCCCGCCATTGCAAGCTCAAAACACCTTTGTGCCAAACTTGGTGAGCATTTTAATCCCATAGGTAATCTCTTTAATTGGAATTGACCAAAAATATTACGGAACGAAGTGATGTGTCTGTCGTCGGGATGCAGTGCAATGTTATAAAAAGCCTGATTAATGTCGGCACTGCTAAAAAAACTTGCAGTTGCTGAGTGCATCCACGGTGTCATCCAGCCTCGGCAATGGAAATTGCGGCGCATGCAAGACCAAATTTAATCGCCTGTAATCAATGACCATGCGTTTAGAACCATCAGGTTTAGAAACAACTAATGTGGGAGCGCAGTATGGGCTTGTGCTTGTTTCAATTATGTCGTGTTCAATTAGACAGCGCAGGTGCTTTTCCAAGTATTGCTGGTCATCCAGGCTCAACCGATACATGCGGCACGCAATCGGTTTTCGATCAGTCAATTGCAGTCGATAATCGACTAATTCACTGTACCCTATGTCGTACTTGTGTCTCGCAAAGGCGCCTTTGTGCTTCAAAAGTACGGCTGCAAGTTCCTTGCGCTCATTTTCCGACAATGTTTGGGGCACAGAAAATTCCATTTCGTGTCCATCTGGACATTTCACATGCAATGGCTCACCTAATTGGTCTTCAATTACCTTCTCTGGAACGCTTGAAGATACCGGCTCTGTCGCTTCGTTGGCGCGGCACTGCCGTATCCATTCCTCCGGGGGGTCGCCGGCTTTGACTTTCAGAACACAATCGACGGGCTCAACCAAGCCGATTTTTTGTTCCATCTGCAAGGTAATCGGTTGATCACGCACGTTTGCGACCCTCATTAGAAACACCTCGTCACTTGTTTCATATGCTGCAGATGCGGCAACTACCCCATCCTTCAAGTTTACGGATTCCAGCCCAGTGACCGTAAATGTGCGGTAGCTAACTGGAGCTGATAGGCGCACCGGCACCATTGCTTCATGCCTTGCCTTGATTTCGGTAGCCGCTGTGACTAATGCAAACACTGCCCGAATCTGCACGTCCGGCTTGTGGTTATCAAAGGGGATGCTGACGCCTACTGAGGGGATTTTTAAGAGGCGCGCGGGCATATCAATTATCATGTGCCGCAGCACGTCCGCGCCCAAAATTAAATTGTCAACCAGGCCATCGATGGCTTGAAAAACAACACGAAACGTGTGTCCCCCTATATCAATGGGCATTTCCAACTGACCAATTATCATTAGCTTGGAGTCCGCAGCGCATCGCATGTGAGAAATGGGAGAAGTTTCTTCAACGGCGTCATGTCCATGTCGATGCTCCTGGAACACGTCTCTGCTGCATAACGAGCGCATGGCGCCGGTGTCCAGCAAACATCGGTGGTACATGATGCCGTCCATGCACACGGGCACTGCAGGACTGTAGTAGACATGCACAGGCCCGTTCCGCCTCGCGACGACAGACTTTATATTTTCCTGTTCATCTTTTGATAGCGTAATCATTCTGATTCTATCCACCGATGGGCTCATGGAAATTTCCGCCATTTCTAATTGGTGATTATATTCAATTGATGGAAACATCTGTACCGTTACCGTGTCATCTGATGCGCGCTCGGACGCACCTGTTGTCGGATTCAACACGGTCAATCGGCCGTCATAGCTTTTCATAAAGCTACGCTTACCTGCGTCTCTGTGTCTGGTAATTAGCGGCCTCGACTCCCGTCGCAGTCGTCGGCGCGCTCGTTCAATTAGCGTCGTAGCTGCCGGGGGCGCGGCGGCTAACAGAGCTGCTAATAAATACTGGCAAGTCACTATGGCGCACACCAGGTAAATCCATATCTGCAGCCATGACCTTAAGGCGTCAAAATCCCAAAATCCCACGCTTACCATTGACCTGGCCATTAATCGATGCGATTGTAAACTGCCATCAACCGCATGCGTCGGCATTCCATGCACGCGCCGCACAATCGCGTACGAGTGCCACACGTCGTTCAGCGTGGTAGTCGGCAGCAGCTCAGACAAATTGTACATTGTCGTTGCGGCAAAGATCTGATGGTGCACGTCCGTCGGTCGTTCGAGTTGCCACCTGTGTGGGAAACTGTGGGTGTTGTAAACGGGGATATGTTCCAGGGCGCCTTTCTCAGGTAAATACTTGTACCACTGCCCATGCAATTTCAACACACGGTTGTGGCGATTTGTGCACGTTCCCATAACCGGCTGGAACAGAAGGGCATTTGTAATTGTATCCAAATGCAAGGTCACATTCTGTCCATGCAATTTCATTCGTATTGGGACCGTAGCGTGGCACGCGCCTTTACCTGTTTCGGTGCCCAACTGATAAGTCTTTACCGCAAAGCACTTATGCACTAGAAATCCGTCTGGCGCCGCCTTGGCCAATATCTCATTGTCGCGCATGTACCAGCGCGCCGTGGTCGTCGGGTGCTCGGTCATAGCTAGGCGGAGAAGTTCCTGAAAATGTTGCACATGCCTACAAGTAGACACGGCCTGTGCACGCATAGTTTGCTCAGATGTCTCGTACACCGCTTGCATTGCTGCGGCCAAGTGACCGGTGTCCACTACGCCAAATCCGGGGCGTGCTGCGCGACGCTTCTCCCGCACATACCTAATTGGGGGGATTTCGAACGGTGCCACAACAATATCCTGGTCTGATTTCCATAGTTTTTCACCACATGAAATGATTTCTTCTTTTGCTCGGAATGATAATGCCAAAGTGTGATCACGCGCGAGCCAAATATCTTGTCTAATTAACCCCGCTATTTCTTGCCATTTCTCATAGGGGCATTCAGCCTCTGGGTTTGGTTTCCAGACTAATTGGCTACCGTCGGGTAGGGTACAGGTGCCCTCCTCGTAATTACACTTTGACACTTCTCCTAACGTACTTTGCATAACCTTGGCGCCGTAGCGCATGCGTACATCTCCCTTAAACAACCCACACTGTGGGGTCTTGGTAATTAACCAGCTGCAACAATACAGCCCGTGCCCCGAGTAACTCACGTTTGTCGGGTATTGAGTATCCCATGCGTTGCTCAGCTCGTCCACTGGCTGAAGCGCGCCGTCGTTGCACTTATGGTACTTCATCATGCTCTCACACTCCGAGGGATCTACCGCACGCGGCTGCGAGTCAAAATGTTCCAAAGTGACGTCACCCCAGAAGTTCTGGTATGTATGAGCCGACCGCGTGGCCGCTACACATCGATACGCAGTGGCACGATACTCTACCATATTGCGTTTGTAAATAGTAAGTTTCAGGGGAACCGGTTTAGTCAACGACACAGCAGAATCGACTAACGCGGTGCAATTAGGCAGGTCGGGGTAGGTGTACAAGTCGTAATGATCGGTCAGGTCGCTGCACAGCAGTGGCGTGTCCGGCATCGTCGTGGCCACCGCCAAAGGCATCAAGCTCAAGCACGCCATCACCACGGCGATGGTGAACACTGTAAACAAGGCGCCAAAGACTTGATTATTATACGGTGGCTCAGAATACGCTCGCTGGCGAGGCACTGCGGACGTTTTGTCTCTAAATTCGGCCATTTTATCAACGCATGTGCTCGAAAACGTACGCGGAGACAAAATCACAGGGGGCTCATTTAGGAATGGGTCTAATGGGGCGTCACGCAAAACCCTCCACTCGATTCTAGTAAGCGTATCATTGTGGTCGTCATGCGGGCGACAGTCTGGGAGCACCACACAATCTTCATCCTTCAGATCATGCATTGCAGTGCGCCGCAGATAATCTAACCAACTGGTACGAAATAGGATTGACGTGGCTTCGCGTTGATACGCCCAGTGGCTAATCCACTGTTCCCTATCTACCATGAGCGCGTGCATTTTACACTGAAGGCTAGCTACAGGTTGCTCCTCCATCTCCTCCTCCTCGTCAGGGGCTTCCGGTTCCAGCCCTTGCAATGTCAATAGTTGATCATGATGGAAGAGTATTCTAGCGTAAGACGGCGATGACTCGGTCACGGCCTTGTAAGTGCATTCACCCACCTGTGTCACTGTCGTCGGGTTCAACAGCGGCACGCTGCTGCTCTGGCCTTGCTGCGATTCCAACGGCCGTTGTGCCGGTTGTGGCTGCGGGTGCCATCCGATGGCCGCGGGCTGCTGGCTCTGAACGTACACAGGCTGCATCATCTGCGAGGAAGGCACGGTCATAGGTTGACTCAATTGCATCGGTACCCATCCACCTGGATACCCAAAGTTTTGTGGATATTGTCCTCCCTGTCCACGGCCTCGCCCTCGGCCGCCACCTCTACCGCGCGCACGAAAGTCGCCTCCGCGGCCACGCTGATTGCTATCGTTGCCGGCAGATGGCTCGGGAGGGGGCTTATTTGGACATTGGTAGCGAAAGTGATCAGGAGATCCACATTCCCAACATCCATTTTCAAACCTTTTGGGCGGTAACTCACGCCTCGGGCGCGGTGCGCCCATCATCTTAGCTTCCTGGGCGTCGAGTTTTTTCTGTCGTTCGTCGAGCGCCCGTTCCTTGGCCTTGAGCTTCGCATTCTCGGCACCCTCTGCCTCCATCGACTGGACCGAGGGGTGCAGGTTCATGGCCATGATGCGCTCCATGACCTGGTTCGACGTCTCGGCGACGATCTCGCTGGCCGACTTCGCATGTTCCTTCTGAACGGTTTCAAGGTTTTTGTAGCTTTCTTGCATGCGCGCATTATCAACTAATTCCTTCCAGCTTATATTGGCGTGCACCGCCAGGTTGCGCCTAATGTCCTTGTCCAACCCCTGGTGAAACTTAGTGATGCACATGCCTTCCCTTTGGGCGGAATGCAGCATTGGATATGCGCGCTTTACTGCACGTTCCAATCTAGTTGCCCAATCCAGCACAGATTCAGTGGGACTTTGAGTTGACTCAATAAACTCGCGCTGTGCATGATGCTGGGCGTTTGGGTTTGCAAACAATTCTTCCAAACGATCCATCATGGCTTTGTAATCAAGTGCGCGCAGTTCCCGCCTTCTAGCTACAAAGATAGAATTGGCATTCTTTTGTAAAAAGATAGGCAGCAACTTTTGCCTAGAGCGCATTGAAACACCTAGCGCATCACACAAAATATCCCACTTACGTCTCCAATCCTTGAAACTCTTGTCAGCCCTTCCAGTGAATGCATCGCACTGCGTAGCCAGGGCGGTCAGCGTAGCGGCCGTGCCGTGCGGCACCTGGTGCTGCGCCAGATAGTCTGGATCCGTAGGATTAGGTGCAGGTGAGAGCGATCCTGACGATCCTGGGGAGGAGGGACCCGGCTGTCCCGCCAAATTGATTACACTGGTAGCTGGTTGAGCCGTAGCGTTTGCAGGCGCAGGTGCCGCTCCACTGCCACCCGCTGATCCGCTTACACTCGCCGGCGGGGGCACAGTCTGCGCGGTTGTGTTCCCAGGGGCCGTTCCCGCGCCCAAGGTAGCATTAGCTGCCGATGCTATGGGTGGAATTAATCCCCTGTTAGAGCAAAATGCCAAAAATTGCGTAGTGGCCTGCTCCAGCGCGCTGGGGTTACCTACGCTGGTGTACATACTTAAACCTAGCCTAATGGCCTGTAGCTTATTTTTATCTGCTGTGGAAGCATTGACTGAAATCGCCGCTGGTCCCGCGCGGTTAAGTTCCCCAGACCACTGGTGCAATAGCTGTATCATGCCCGGGAAGGTCCAACCTTCTCTAGTGTACCCAGTGGTTTCCCTGCCCGGGTCCGCCGCGGTCGCCGCCGTCAGGATCTGGCCCGGCGTCACTTGGTTGGCCGCCGCCGGGGTAGTCGTCACCGTTGTGAGCGTGGCCGGCGCGGTCGTCACACTCGAACCTGGGGGTGGGGTGCTGGTCATTCTACTTTGATTTATGGGAGACGGTCCTACGATTCTGCGCCGTGCTCTATTCGAAGAGACACAGCTTTCAATCGAGCCTTGCGCGGACGCAAGCTCGCGTGGTGTGGATGAGCTTCGCGGGGCACTTAATTGAAGCTCCCCCAATGAATTTTCCGCCTCTTCGAGCTCTTCGGCTAACGAGGGAAATTCAATATTTATATCTGGGATCGCTACTGGGGTGTCAATTAGATTTACGGAAGTCTCACCACTTCTACGCTGGTATGCAGACGAACTCACGGGCTCGTCTTCACCAGCGTACCCTGCTGAATCAGCCTGTGATCCAGACCCTGTCGACACCGGGGAGCTACGGCCGCTTTTTCCCCACGGTCGTCGAAATAAACCCCACTTACTTGATTTCCGCTGCACTCGCCCGGGCTCAGCACTTACTGGCCTGTCGGGTCGCAGGAGCGGACTATCTGGTGGGCGTTCTGTTTCTGTGCCTCCACTGGACGCTCGTCGAGCCGCCCCAGTCGGTAGCGCACCTGGCGCGCAAGCCGGCGTATCCCAACGGCTGCCGCCTGTTCCTGCACGTGCAATTCCAAATTGCAGCACTGGCCGGACGACGGGAGTGCTATCCTCTGTGCGTCTGGTCCAAGTCGCTGCTTCCTGTGCGCGCTCGGCTTCCGCTTCCGCTTCCTGCGCACCTGCTTCAGCTCTTACCTGTTCAACCTCAGCGTCCTGCGCGTCCGCAGTCTGCTGTGCCCTGCGCAACGCCGCTTCTCGGCGCGTGCGCTTCTGTAGCTGTTCTGCAGCTCTCCACACTTCCTCAACTGACCCTGGGATCGACGCTGGCCCTCCTGACCGCAGCGTTTCCACCCGGCGCGACAGATCGTTTGTTACTTATCACTTAACGGCTTGGCGTTGATCAGGCGCCGCACCGTTCACTGAAGTGAATTAAGCTAACCACTCGCGTCTGCTACCAAGTTGTCATGAATCCGTGTATTCAGCTGTTTTTCGATTACACGATTCACGAGGTTTTTTACCGCACTTTTCCCTCTATTCCCACTTCACCGGCCGCTTGCCGCTGCAGTGCACTGCACTGGGCCCGGAGGTCCAGATTATAAATGCGTGTTGTAAATTTTAAGGAAACGTGTCCGAAGACGGTAGGTTTTTCAGAACGTGCGATGAACCACTCGGTGGCTCACGCTGTTCCGTTTCCCGCAGCACGCACAGCACTTACACTCAGCATAAGCAGCGCGGTAATTAGAGCAGTTGTTAATTAGCTAACTAAGGGAAAAAGTTAGTACTTAGTGCTAATACGAAAAGGGGTCCAAGTTGGGTTGAGAAGAGAGTTTATTTTTTGGGCGATGGAAGAACAGTAGCGGCAGAGTAGAAGCAAAATTGGCTTACGTCGCATCGACGAAGTTGGGGGAAAAAACAATTTCAGCTACTTATAAGGCGATCAAGACTACCATAATCGACTTGAATGAAAAGCTAAAAAAGACATAACATTGCGAAGTTACAAAATCACTTTCAAATCACATAAGCTCTGATGTAAGCACTTAGTAAAATCGTACGTAACGCAACTGCTTATAAAAAGAGTACTAATTAAGATCAGCTAACAAAAGTAATTAAAAAGCTTCATGCGACATGGGGCTAAGCCTATAAGTTACAAGCTTATTCGGTACAACAATTACTCACTTCCATAGTTACCTACAAATCCCTACTTAATCTAAAACGACCTAAAGCAAATAACAATGCAGTGCAACGCATTTTTACAAAAACGGAATGAACAAAGTACGTACAAAGGCAATTACGGCACCATAATCCAACACAGCAATTTAAGCTAATCAATAATTAGACAGCTAACACAAGCTTACAACTAATGATAATTAATTAAGATACAGAACGATTAATTAAGCTCGTGGGAATGAAAGGCATTGGCGTGAAACGATCTGTACAATAGTTTCTACATGTCACATGGAAACTTTGCTGGGGGGTTTTGTATTCATTAATTACGGTAGCTAGAGAATGCTCGCGGGCGCGAAGTGCTTATCACCTCCAGTCCCGCGACCCACTATTGTGACTATCCGGTCAGCTAGCGCCCGTGAGAAAGGTTTCAGCCCGATGGCCACACCCTTCCGAGCGCGAGGAGATATTTATGCTAGGGCGGCGGAAAAGTATTTTTGGACTGCGACTTGTCACTTGGGGCGTTATCAGAAGCTGTTCCTACCACCCACCGATACTAGATGACGCACGACAATCTAGTCAACATGGGGAGGAACGCGGAACAGTGCTTTTGTATTTTTTGAGTGAAATTCATTGTTCCTGGCTTCCGGTCGCCACCTACCTATCAGCCGTCAGTCTCCGCCTCTGCCCAAAGATAAGTAAAGGGTAGAATGTGCTTTAGACCGCCCAGAGAGTCACAACAGTGTGCCGGCGAGCCCAAAGGCGGCCACACGCCGCGCCGCGGCATTTCAAAGTGAAAAATGTGAAATTCCCCTCTCACCTTATGCCATGTGGAATGCAGTTACACCTAAGTTAGACATAACCTAGCTAAATCGACTTAAATAGATTTGGCGCACGAAAATAGTAATTAAAATTGGGGGGTAAGGAAACGAAATTGTGCAGAGCACTACAACCACTATAAAACATGGCGAACTCGGTCAGCCCATGTAGCGGCGTCGATCTTGCGATGCAGTGCTCTGACGGGGTACTGCGCAGCCCACTGCAGGGCTGTGCATGCCATGCAGTCCCCGTTGCCGTCGAAAAGCCGCCGTAATGTCTGAGAAAGTTTGCCCAAATTTAGTTTACAAAATACATAGTAGTTTACGTTCCGTGAATTATTATTGCATTTGTTTGTCTAAAATTTTGTGGGGTGGTGTTTTTCCCATCGTAAAAACGCTCTTACATTTCCTCGAAATACCCCCAGGGGGGTTATTTTTTCAGAGTGGGATTTTCGAGGGGGGTTAAACGAGGAGGGGATTTCGAGGGGGGTTATTATTTCGCCAGAAATTTTTTGAAATCCTAGTACTAAATTGTTGTCTGTAATGTACACAGACGTCAAAAAATGCAACAAAAAATAAGACTCTATACACTTATATACCATGTACGTAGACGGTATAAACCCTCTTCTAACATAACACAGCCATTGTTTTTAACGTGTGTTCTACGTTTCCCGGAACACCAACCGTAGCTTTTGTCATTTACGTTCTCTATACACTATATTTGGGGGGGGGGGTATGTCGAGGAGGGGGGGTTTATAAACTCATAGTGTCCATTTTGAGGGGGGGTATTTCGAAGAAATACGGTAGATTCATGGCTATAAAACTAGGTAATTTATAAACAAGTGTGCCAAAGTCGGGATACTATCGGTAACGATAGCCAACCCTCTTTAAAAAAGTGTTTGAATTTCTATGTTTTGTTGTTTCTAACGATGGCAAAACAAGATTCAAAAATTTGAAAACGTTTTCGAATTTTCGAATTTTTTTGGACTTTTTTGAATTTTTGAGCACGCGGTGAAAAAAATACATAAAAATCGATTTTTTTCAAAAGATTCGAAAAGACTTTTTGATTTTTTTAGGTACTGCGAGGCATTGATATGTATTCTTAAGTTCAACCTTCTAAATCAATTGACAATTGACTTGCGGTGTGTCTGAGCTGTAATAAAGACGGAAAACGATGGGTTTCGAGTTCAATTAAGTTTTGAATAAAAAACCTTTCAAAAAATTCGAAAACTGATTTAAAAAATTTGAAAACTACCCAAAAAAATTCGAAAACTAACAAAAAATTCGAAAACTACCCAAACAAATTTGAAAATTCGAAAACTCAATTTGAAAATTCGAAAACTGTTTTGGGGAAAAATTCAAAAATTCAAAAAGTCATTTCAGAATTTAAATACTTTTTTTCTGGAGGGTTTGCCATCGTTAGTTGTTTCTAAAACGACTTTTCGAATTTCGATTTTTTCCAAAATCAGGTGCCAGTTCCGCAAAATAAGAAATGAAAAGTGAAATGGCAAGTGAATTGGCAAAACTTAAGTAAAAAAATAAAAGGAAAGCGTAATTTGCCTTCGCTTTTGCCAATTTCCTTCTTAATTCACTTGCCATTTCACTTCGCCTTTGCGCTTTTACTTCGCCTTTGCCATTTCACATCTCACTTCTCATTTTGCCGAACTGGCCCCAGTTTTCGTATTTTCGAATCTTTCCTATTAAAAATTTTACTTTCGAATTTTTTGCATCAAGTTATCTCATTTCCGAATTTTTCTGGTCAATTTGAACGTAATTTCATGTTTTACAGTCTTCGAAGCTGTTATTGCAGAATCATGTGCTCATTTTTCTTCTGCCGCTATGCATGGGGAATTGACGTAACCATCACCTGAAATACGGATTTTGAACTGAAATTTTTTTGTTAATGAGATGTCATGTGGAGTGTTTCCTTCAGAAAAATGCATAGCATGCAGTTTGCCATACACAGGGATGTATCCAGGATTTTTGAGCGGGGGGGGCTGCTTGTTTACGGAGGCCGGCGAGGGGGGGGCTCAGCCCCCCCCCCCCCTAAAATTTTAGCTACATAGTGGCGGAATGGCGCCATGGCGCCATTGGCGTTGGCGCCAGCGCCATAGAACTCTGTATATGTATGTAAATATACATACAAAACAGCAAAAAGACAACATGTGTAATTATGACGATTTGTGGCCACATGGAGCAAATCTGATGATAATACCTTATGTCTAGTGATGAATGCGCGCCAGCGCGCAAAAATTTTTTCGCTAACGTTGAAAAAGTCACATTTTCCGGTCACTTTCTGGTCTCACCCCGGGAGGGGGGGGGGCTGCAGCCCCCCCCCCCCCTGGATACGGCCCTGGCCATACAGACGCCTCACAATCACAATCAACTTAGGTATGTAATAAAACATATTGATCAGCAACAGCATCAGTTTTTACACACAAACTAAATTTAAATAAAAACACAAATAAATATCCAATAAAATGCAAGAGAGGCTACAAATGAAAGGGTGGTGACGGCAAAAAACTGTCAGTATTTTATTATACAGCAGCCACTTGCAATGCAGCTGATAATGATGCCCAGCGGAAAAAGTGACATTTTTTAATATAAGATCACTAGTGCTAACTGAGTTCCTGAAAGCTGTCTCTGTTAACTTGGAAAAATTATCATTTTGAAAATGATAATTTTGGAAAATTTAGAGAAATAAATTATATTTTTGTGACATTTCCTGAATTCTATGTTTTTCAAAAATTTCTCTTTTTCGTGGAGATATGTATGTACATAAAAATCGTGTTCGTGCGTAATGCTGCGATTACAGCTCGGGCATAAAATTGACCGGGCGTAAAATTGATTTTTGGGCGTAAAATTAATTCTGGGTGAATGGATGAAGATATGGCATTGTAATTTCAGTCAAAGAAAGCGCACATGCAGATGTTGCTTGTGTCCAAAGCTCATCAGTTTATTTTAATTGTACTAGAAGTTATGAATTTTGGTGCAATTTTTTCAATTTTACGCCCTAATTTTACGCAACTTACAGCGCATAATTGGAAAAATTGTGCTCAAATTCATAACTCCCAGTACAATTAAAATCAACTCATGAGCTTTGGACACGAGAAACGTCTGCATCTAAGCTTTCTTTGACTGAAATAACAATGTCGTATCTTTATCCATTCATCTGCAATTAATTTTACGCCCAAAATCAATTTTACGCCTGGTAAATTTTACGCCCGAGCTGTAATCGCAGCATAAGGAGTAAGTATGTGTGGATGCATACTCTGCTGCCCACTCCACGGATAAGACACAAACTTTCAGTACAGAAGTAAGTTACTTCCACACGATTCCAAAAATTAATCACCTGATAAATTCCTGAACATTCATGAATGAACTCAGTACCTATGTTAACTATATTATATATCTCTGTTTATGTGTATTATAAATGATAGAGTCTGCTAGTAATGAATAAAGCGTTAGAAAATGCAGCCGTGTTAATTTCTGCGCTGTCAATCAAAAGTGCCTTTGATGAGTGCGGAGCTGTTAAAACGTCCGGGAAAATGCCAAAAAAATTTAGCACCTCTTGTTGCCATCTTGGCAATAAAATGAACAGTGATACCGTTTTTCCTCGAAATACCCCCCGGGGGGTGATTGTTTCATAGTGGTCCCGAGAGGGGGGGGGGGTTTAAACGAGGGGGGGGGGTATTTCGAGGGAGGGGGTTATTATTTCACAAGAAAATTTTTGAAAACCAAGTACGAAAAAGTCGTCTGAAACGTACGCAGACGTCGAAAAATGCAACAAAAACCGCCATTTATAAGGTTCTGTAGACTAATATTAGTATGTAGATGGTATGTACACTGTTCTAACATGACACCGACGTTGTTTTAACGTGTGTTCTGCAGTACACAGAACACAAACTGCAGTATTTGTCATGTACGTTTCCTTTACACTCAATTTGTGGGGGGGTATTTCGAGGGGGGGGGTATTTCGAGGGGGGGGGGTATTTCGACGAAATACGGTATACATATATTTGTGATCATATAAACATACTTATTTAGTAATTATTTTAAGTAAGTGGGAAACTATTTACATGGGCCACTATTAACGATGGCAAACCCTCCAAAAAAAAGTATTTAAATTTTTAAGTGTTTTTTCCAAAATGAATTTTCGAATTTTCGAATTTTTCCTGACATTAATTTTGAATTTCGAATTTAATTTTCGAATTATTTGAATTTTCGAATCTTTTTTGGCAATTTTCGAATTTTTTGGGCTATTTTTCAATTTTTTCAAATAATTTTCGATTTTTTTTGGAAAAATATTGAATCTGAAGCTTTTAACGCAGAATTGGGACTGTTTTGGAAGTGGGTGACACACTGAGTGTACTCAGTGCATACAGTGCTGACTTCACAAGATACGGGTACTTCTCAAACCAATACTCGAAACCACTCTTATACTCCAGTGACATTACACCTTACAATGAAATCTACCATACCCCATCTGAATAAAAGGACAAACATTACATTTTTTAAATTATATTTATCAAATTGCTTTGATAAATACCGTATTTCCTCGAAATACCCCCCGGGGGGTGATTGTTTCATAGTGGTCCCGAGAGGGGGGGGTTAAACGAGGGGGGAGGGTATTTCGAGGGGGGGGTTATTATTTCACAAGAAAATTTTTGAAAACCAAGTACTAAATTGTCGTCTGAAAAGTACGCAGACGTCGAAAAATGCAACAAAAACTGCCATTTATAAGGTTCTGTAGACTAATATTAGTACGTAGATGGTATAAACAC